>JANAVB010000997.1:4351310-4477249 GCA_029216955.1 Iris pallida | reverse complement strand
TCTTTAAAGTACTTCAATGTCGTGCGCATATAATATACGTTAGTCAATTTTTATCTCTTGAATCCATTGGATTCTTTAAACGGACGTAACGTTTTTAATTGAATTCTCCATTTATTTGGACATTCAATGGTTTAAATTTAATAACCATGAATTCATCTTTATGTCCGAATACAAGCATGTCATTGTGGAGTATAGTATAGTCTCTTATGTTGTTGTAAGACCCACATAATCTTGGAAATGACACTTCTAATGCATTTTCAAGGATACCAACAACTCATGATGATCTCATAATTTTTTATTTATGTTACTTTTAAAGAAACAAATATACAAGATCTAAATTTTGTTTTAAATTATTTCATAAAATGTTGTCTTCCTTAGCATTTACATCTTTCATCCTCGCATCAAAGGTGTAGCATACGGATCGTACGTAAATATTTATAGATCATTGCTTTTGTCAGAGACTCAGACGTATGCTTTGTTATGTTTTTACTTGCCTAAAACTAATAATTTTCTCTTTAGATAATTATTTGATAAACCTATTTTAGTCTACAGAAACATTACACAATTGTATATGCTATCTCATATAGTTTCAATTGTTGTAAAGGACCTTAACATGATCAATCATTGAACACTATTCAAGTATTTTTCGTTAATTAGTTTTTGTCATGTGTTACATGAATTATGCTTACTCCATTGGACATTAGTCCATTTTTTTCATATTGATAATTATTCCACAAGTATATTTTTGGAGCTTTAATCAGAATAAACTAGTTGTGCACTGTTTCATTTATACTAATATACAAACTTCAATTTTTTGAAGACGTAATCATTAGAAATATTTTAAATATTTAGAAAATAAGAGACGTGTTAACCGTGACAATAATACAAATTATTTTTGTACTTTTACTCTTAACATGATATTTATAATATCTCTTTAAGCCAGAAGCATCAGAGATTGTGACTTGATTAGGAAAAGAACAAACATGCTAAAGGTGAAGGTATATAAAAACAAAAGCTCTTTGCTCTATCTTTCTGAATGTGTTGTTTTGTAAATCTTATTTTCCAAAGTCTTGGATACTAATGATTATTTAGTGAGAATAATGGAACTACTTAAAATGATATACAAAATCATATTTCTTTTGAAGTGTTATTACTAAGATAAAAATCAAGAAGACAACGGGCTCCGATCAATTGAAAAGGTAATTTTCATATGTACAACCTACATTTTGTAATCATTCTTTATTCCTAAATTTAATTAGAGAAATATATTGTTGAAATATGAGCCAATCTTATTGGTTTATATATATATATGGTTCTATATATTGTCGTACTAAAGTTATATTCTTCGCATGTTAGTTTTGCATGTTTGAATCTTATCGATTATATTATCATGATATTAGAATTTCTAATCAAATAATGAAATCACAACATTGTTCTATCACAATACTTAAAATATGTTAGGCAAACATTGGTTTGCATATAATCCGTGATATTATAATTCCTTTGACACATTCAAACAATTTAGTCACAAGAAAATAGTTAGTGAAATTACAAATTCCTTTAAATTTGAAGTTTTAAAAGTTGAGATTATTTTGGGTACAAGCCGAAAGGGTCCTTCTATCAACCGGACGTAAATAGCCCTAAGCGACACGGTACTTAATCGTCCCCTTGTGGACCTCCGCTAGCTGGGAACCGGCCCCTACAGCTAACCCAAGTTAATCAACACTTGATAAACTAAAGATTTTTTTAGGTTGATTAGCAAAATCACTTAAACTATTATTCTAATACTTTAAACTGTCATTTTTGCAAACATGGCTAGTAAAGATAAATCTTTAGAGCCATGATACTGTGACCGAGTCAAATAATTTTTGACTCACTATTTTAAGACTTATATCAGTAATTAATAAAATCACATGAGTCTGATGTCACTAACTCTGATTTCTAAATCAGCCAAATCAGTTATTCTATTCTATATAGTAATAAAAAAATATTTTAAGGATATTCTAGGCTATAAATTATATCATATTAGATACTCTTATGTCAGAGAAATGTCATTTTAAATACAAACTGGGTAACTGATTCATATGACATCTAATCCATTTATGGAGATATATATTTTTTTACTCTATGAAAAGTTGTCATCTCTTGAGGTTTGTGTAACAAATCTATTATAGCTAAGATTATTATATAGTCTGAAATGTTTTCTTCAACCACATGCATCTTATACTGAAGCTAGCTTTATGGCTCAACATTTTATACTACATATTTTTGTACATGTCATATTTGTTTTAAAATTATGCTAAAAGCATTATCTTGTGAACTCTAAGATGAACAGATACATGCAGCTGCGTCTCAAGACATGTAAAGAGCCTTAAGAAAACAAAATTATAGTTCTTGACTATAAAGTCATAAAAGAACATTACAGATCTATTGACGAAGAGTCTGTTTACTCTTGACGAAGAGTTTGTCTAGGACATTGATCCTAGAATCATCGAGGGGGATGGAGTTAAGCCCATAGTATAGTCACTAGTAGTGGCAACCCAACTGAGTCTGACTGGAGATCCCAAGAAGCCGGTTCAATGGGTAGAAACAAGCTGGACTAGGTGACTATTATGGAACACTGATCTGAGATTAAATTCTTTATAAAATAAAAGCCCAGGAGGCTGTACATGTGTACATTCATACCCCATCCCTATGGTGACAATGTTCCTTTTGTGATATGGATAAGTTGAGTTTAAACTCTTAATAAGTCCAAGCATGATATGCATGGTTGATTCCTATCACCAACCCTTAAGGACTTACCTATATGAGAGGTCGTGAGGGCCGTGACTATAGGACAGGGGATCCTAGACAACTCTCATGAATGTGTAAAAGTGTGCATGGCCAACCAAACGCGCCACCCCATAGATCCAAGTACCTCTAGCGTACTATGTTCGAGTCTTGTTCAAGAAGACTGCACTACCAAAATACAAGGTTTTAGCGACGGCACTATCCGTCGGAAATCCGTCGGTAATTTCCTTTATTGACGGATACGGGCTGAAAAAATCCGTCGGGAATAACCTCGTCGCTAAAATTAGCTCGTCGCTAGTCCGCCGCTCTGCGACTAACTAGCGACGAATTTCCGTTGGCAAAATAAAAACTTTTAGCGACGGCGTACCGACGGCTTCCCGTCAAATACGACGGTTTAAATTTTAAATACATTCATAAAATTTGCGACGAAAAAGTTGTCGCTAAATCGTCGCTTCACGTGTATCCGAGGGTTTCTGATACGCAATATCCGTCGCTCAAAGCGTCGCCATCCTCGACGGATTAGCGACGAAATAGCGACAGATAATACGTCGCCACCCTTCTGGAAATCGTCCACATATTCCAGAATATGAGCGACGGAACGTCCGTCGCTCTTCCGTCGCGAAATTTTTCCAAAAATAGGCCGACGGACAATCCGTCAGGAAACCGTCGCTAACTGCAAATGTCAGTCGGTAACCCGTCGGTAATCCGTCGCTACCTGCAAAAGTCCGTCGGCAAGCCGTCGATAATCCGTCGCTAACTTAAATATTTTTGAAAAAAAATTGCTAGAAAGAGACTATTCCCTGTAATATAACATATTCAGCATCCACCATACACAAATATAACATATCCGACATCCAATATATCTAACAAATATCCATATTGCCAACACAATATCTCCAAACATCCAATATATCACAACATACACAAAAAATATCCAACACAATGACCAACAAAATATCCAACACAATATCCAACACACTATTCCAACATACATAACAAAATATCTAAACATAAACAACCCAATACAAATACGAAGGCTCAATCTGGTTGCGTTGAGACATGTACCATTCTATCAGCCACTTTGCAAAATATCCAAACATAAACAATCCAACACAATACCTCAGAAAAGACCGCAAGTTAGACGATGAATGGATGGCTCAGAACACAACCCAAAATTCATTCTAGCATACATTAGTGTGAATCCAACACAATACCCCAGCGACAGCCGACCCCCCCACCAATCCGAAACCCAAAACAGAGAGAGAGAGAGAGAGGGGGGAGAGAGCATACCTGAGAGAGAGAGAGAGAGAGATCCCGTCGGAGAGAGCTTCGCCGGAGAATGTGACCCGTCGGAGAGAGCTCGCCGGAGAGAGAGAGAGAGAGAGAGAGAGAGAGAGAGAGAGAGGGAAGAGATTTTTTGGGGGGAATGAAAAATCCCCCCCCCCGGTCGGTCTATTTAAGTTAGGTTACAGTATTTAGCGACGTATTACCGACGGATATATCGTCGGTAGGTAGCAGCTAAATACCAACTAAATTACCGATGGAACGTCCGTCGCCACATAGACGCTAATTTAGCGCACCATTTATTTCACATTTTGCCGTCACAATGTGCGACATATTAGCGTCTGACATGAATCCATCGCTAATGTTTCGTCAAATTAGCGACGGATGTGTGACTGATTTTGACACAAAAAACTAAAAAAAATATACATTGCTTTCTGACGGTAGTCAGTCACAAGGTAGTCGCGAGACCGTCGCTATGGCCGACGGATTCGATCCGTCGCTAATCCTCCGTCGCCAATTTGCTGTATTTTAGTAGTGCTGCTTTAAGGCGTAGTCCATCAAGTTCTTCTTCCGACAAAGACAATAGTCACTACGTGAGATTCAAGGCTGTAGTCCATCTCATTTATGCATAGTATACAACTGCCCAGACATTCTTTTATTCTTGTCTTAATTTCTATCCTTCTATTACTTCAAAATTTGACCTTTTGGGGGAGGATTGTTAGTTGTATGTGTGTTGTGTTCACACACACATGAGCTAGCAAAAGCTCAACTCCCTTACAATAATTTTGATCGTTATCAACCCATTAAACTTGTAACAACAACTCATGTCCAGGTATAATGTACCACATGGTTTTTCATTTGAATTTTGTAACGTTCAGTATTTATGGCCGGATTAAATTGTCTTCATTATCCTTTATTCCCTAACCTTAGAGAAAAGCCTATATATTGAGGCCAATCTCAATACTTTGAATATACTGAAAATTACTACAAAACACTCTCTCTCGCTCTCTCGAATTCTTGTCACTCCGAAACTCCTTTGTTCTTGGTTTGTTGCTCTGGGCAGAGCTAAGTCAGGGTCAATCTCCCCGAGTTATGTGCGACGACGGGATACCGGTAGAGCGGAAGTTTTACCACTAGGAGCATCCGGAAAAGTCTGCACATAGACCCGGATTAACTCTTAGGACAGTGTTTCGTGCGCGACTTCCCCGGAGGCCGGTAACTTTAACTTCTTTTATTTTGTTTGCAGATTATTGGAGGAGAAGAGCAATATTTTTCTAACACTTCTTGCCGCACATCCCCTTGAAGCAGTGCGTCGACAGGGCGACGATCAAGGTGTTGTCGTTGTGGTAGCGCCCGTCGCACTCAGACGCACCCCCACCTCTTCACCCTTGGCAAAGCCATTGAGGGTCAGTGTTGCACTTGCGGCCTCGGTGAGCATATAAGTCGAGGAGTGGAAGTCCACAACTAGAAGAATAAAGAGGAGGAAAAGGGAGGAGCACTTCATTATCTTTACTTGCCACAACTGATCAGAGTACTAAGCTAAGCTGATCGAGTAAGCTGAGATATATATATAGGATTGGAGGGGGGGAGTAGTTTTATTTTATACTGTCTCTCTGACTCTGAGCTATTCTCTCTCTCTCTCTCTCTCTCTCTCTCTCTCGTTAAGCTTCCCTTGGTTGCATTTAATGCCGTCTGTCAATCTAGCTCAGGAATCAGGACGGTTACTGACAGTACCGAGCGTCGAGCACTACATACCACACCATGTTTGTAACAATCAACGGACTGCAACAAATTGAGACGTTTTTAATTGGGACATAGAAATTACCGCTTTTTTTTTTTTTCTTTTTCTTTTTATACTCGATCCAACGTATCTAAGGAGACCATAGGACGTCAAGAAATGCCATTGACGTCCCACACGTTTGTTACAATTTCTTAATTCGTTTGATATGACCAAGTCATTGGGCTTGTAAAGTTGTATTAACGTTTTGATTGCAGTAGACAACGGTTACCAGAGTATAGATCTTAAACTTCAGGACATTTAAGTTTGTTGGGGGTCTCTTCGTAGATCATACAAGAAAATGACCGCATCTTTCCATACACAACATGTTTAAATAGTTAGTAACACCAAACATGTCATGTCTCGATTATATCATATGCAACAAGTTTAGATAGCAACCCATTTTTTATTTTCGGTCTTTTCTATTCTTTTCTTTTTTCCATTACCTGTTTAAAGCCGAAAACTTTGAAGTGGTCTTTTACGTTCGGTTTGATTGTGATGACATGGTGTAAAGTAAGCTGTTTAATTCATCTTGAAAGTTTTTTTTTTCTTCTTTATATCTTTCTCAGGACGGCTACTGTTTTGGCACCATGTTTACAACTGTGAAACAAATTTTATATGGTGGTTTGGCACCATTTTTACTACTATATATCAAATGGAAAAATTTGTGCATCGTGATATGCTAGAACAATAAAAAAAAATTAACGCTCAACACTCATCAATACTAGAGTTTTGATGTAGCTTTAGGCGAAACACATGTGGATATGTATGGGCATGGCCCCACCTTGTTGGCATTTATAGAGGCACACAATTGATAACGACGAACGTCGAAAGAAAACATGAACCATACATGTTACATGAGACCAATTAGTAAACATCAAATTAATGCACATAATACATAATGGCTTTTGTCCATCCAGACAAGTCCCAACCATCTATTTATCAAAGCTTGCAATAAAAAGTATTAGTCGAGTCCCTTGCCCCAAGAGTCGACCATTTACTTTTCAAGAGAAAGATATGAGAGTACAATAGGGAATACAAATAGAAAAGTTCTACCCCTTACAAAATGCTCTTGTTATTGCCGAGGTTACAAAGATGGACTCAGAACTTGTAAAAAGTCAAATATCACAAGTTGATTATTGTCCTAATTGGACTTATATAATCAGACTACATGCAAATATTGGAGACTGATAACATACAACAAATAAACACTGGAAAAATAAAATCAGTTCTTTTTTTTGCAACCACAGTTGCTACAATGAGATAGAACCATTACAATGGAAGAAGACGAAATACAACAAAGATTTCTTTGCTGAGGTAATGACGATCATTGCAGCTCAAAGTAAGATTCGTCCGTGTTGACGATCTGCTCTAAGGAACTAGCAGGTTCGATGATTGAACTTCTGGAATGCTCTTGTCACCTCATACACATGACCTCGAACGGACAAATCAGAAGAACTGAAATAACAAAGTTTTATGGATGGATGGCGGCTGTTGTAAATTCTGAAGGTAGCAGGACATCTCTTTCTCTCATATTGTTTTTCAAAAAAAAGCAATGAAGAGACTACATTGAAACACCAAAACCCCTAATCCGACCATCGCCCATAATCACGAAAGATTAGGATCAGTTTAAAATTGATTCCTAGAGATAAGGAGGGATTTAAACTGATTATCTACTAGATTTGCCCAATCACCAGAATCTTTGCACAATCAGTGCAGCTAGCACAACTGCACAGATCTCGCAGTAGACATAGCCACACAAATCATGTAAACCTACATAACTATGCTTATTTGCTCAACCGTGCCATTATGCAAATATGTACTAATGTGCACAATCGCACAAACCTGTGCACCTGCATGCAATCGCGCAAATTGTATACCATTGTACCATAAAATGCCCAACCACAACAAACCGTGTAGCAATCGTGCCACAAATTGTGCAGAAACACGCACAACTTTGCAAGAAAGCGTCATCTCACATCTAATGCGTACGTGCGAAGTGAAAAGTGTGCCATCCAAGAGCACTTTGTGCCCTTCATACGAGTGCGTCTGACACTACCAAAATAAGTCAAATTAGCGACGCAATTAGCGATGCTTTGTTAAGACGTCGCTAATATTTTTGATATTGGCGATGTACTTTTATATGTCGCAAAACGTCACTGATTGCAAAAAGTATCGACGTTGAGTGACTATAATTAATTTGTTGGAAAGTGACGTCGATGAGAAGTCGCTGAACATCACTATATTTTGTAATCAGCGACGTTCAGCGACGTATATTTATTGGGTCGCCATTTTTTTATTTTGGCGACGTTTAGGACGTCATTTAATGACGTCGCTAACTATTTAATATACACGAAACCAGCCCCATCCCAAATCCAAAAATTTTACCCCAAATTTTTTCCTCCCTCAACCGTCGCTCCCCCCTCGACTGCTCTACCCCCTCGACCGCCGCTCCCCCCTCGAGGCCCCCGTCTCTCCACCTTGCCACCGCGAGCTCCTCCTCCTCCGGGCTCCTCATCCATCGACCCCCCCTCCGCGAGGCCCTCCACCTCCTCCGGGCTCCTCCTCCACCGCGAGCACCTCCTCCTCTCCGGGCTCCTCCTCCGCCGACCCCCCTCCGCGAGCTCCTCCTCAACCACCTACGCCGACCTCCTCCTCCTCTCGACAAACCCCAAGATCTGGTAAACCCTAGCCTATATTCTATCTGAGTTTAGACACGACATAGACATGAATATGACATGATATACTGACACGATACACTATATTATATTCGTACACTGACACGATACACTGAGCCACCACTAGGGATAATAAGATATGATTAGGGACTTATTGGGTTCAGTTCCAAAACTGATTAGGGATAAGTCTTCAACTGATCTAGTATCAGTCTTCGACTGATTTGAATGTCAGTCTCCAACTGATTTGAATGTCAGTCTACAACTGGCATTTGAAGTAGTCAATAGGACTGATTGTTTAAGATGGACATACAGGAAATTGGGTGAGTGGTGATACTGCTGTATCCTATGAGCAGATACAAGGGGCTATAGGGACTGAACCTGTGAGGAAGTGACAAGGGCCACTTGGTAGTGTCAAGGGTGTCCTCTTAGTGCAGAGCACTAGTACTCTGTTGCACAGGGAGTGCTCGAGTGTAGGCATCAGTTGGAGGATGTGAGAGGTTCAGGAATTAAAGGGAGGGTCTTTGTATCAGTCAAATTGAAACTGATATGGGGAAGAGAATCAAGTTTGGAGAGTACTAATTAGGCAGGGGTCTTAGGTCCCTGCAGGTAATGGCCTTTGCTTTGCCTCTATGTGCATTAGGCAGGGGTTTTCTTTTCTTCCCTAGGACAGCAGTCCAACATGAGGTGGTAAACAGCAGTGAGGATGGGGGCTTATCTCTGCAGTGAAGGGTATACCCTATATTGTGTACCTATATATATATACATAGGTATAGTGGTGTCTTCAATTAGGTACTATATGAACTTAGTAAGGGTTAAGTTAAGGTATTGTGTATAGGATATCCATATACATGTTATGGTTGATAATAGACCTAGAATATCTTATCCATATGTTAAAGTTAACATATAGGAATAGGTAAATAAGGTAATCATATAGTCTTTGTATGGGATATCGACTATAGGTATAGAGGGTAGTTTGAGTATGATACTAAGAGGGCTTAAGACAAGGTAACCACTCTTAACTTATATTAGATAAGGGATAGCCAGTGTTATATGAATGCATGTATATTCTGTGTTAATGCATAATAGATATGACACATGTCTTGTGTTAACTAATATAGCCTAAATAGGTAAGGTATAGATCCAATTGCTTGGTTATAGACTCTTACAACCTAGAAATAGCTAAGTTTGACTCAGTTTGACCATTTGACCTAGAATTGACCATTTGACCTAAAAATGGACTAGAATGAGTTGTTTTCATTTCCAAACATAATATTAATATAATATTTCATAATTAGGTCTTCGAGGCACCGTATCGGACACTATTGATATTTCACACCAGATATCAGACGAGTACATTCTTTGATAATTTTTTGTTTTATGATATTTTTTATGTTTCTTGAATTTAGTTTAGATATCCATGATTATTTGACACATTGATCACACGGATTGGTATTGTTTGGATCCCTTCATGAAATGTTATTCTTTGTATACCTTGGGATATATTGTGCAAACCTCATTATTATTCTTGTACATTGTATGGACACCGATTCCTGCGAAGGCTAGCTACCTTCTCAGAGAATCATGTGTCGTAACTTGTTGTCACGACCCGCACCCTATTTAGGGGCACGAGAACGTGGATACGTCTAGCCTATGCCGCAGTGTCGGCGGTAGAACGTTGTATAGGTCATCTATAACATCTAACAATAAGATAGATAAACCTGTCATCTTCGCACGGAGGTATAATATAACATCTCAACTCTATATCTCAATCACAAGTCTAGGGAAGATAGAGCGCACTATGGAATAAGATAAAAATGAAGAACTGAATACATAAGTAAAGTCATCACACACATATAGATATCCAACACAAATAAATACAAGTCCTGAATATAACTAAGTCTCAACTAACAATCGGAACAATCCGATACAAATTGAAAGCTATAAGTACTAGACTAAACTAGGCACCCTCATATGCCCCATAGAAGGTAGGGCAGTCATCATCATCATCTGTAATATTTTTAACAGGTCCAGTCGGGACAGGAACGAGCACAATACATCTCACGCAGTTTATATCATGTTAGGAAATATAAAGCATGCAAAAGAGTAAGATACATGGACTGTAAAGAAATATATATGAAAACGAGAGATTTGATAACTGAAAATATCTATATACATGATAAATAAGAACTGCAAGTAACCTGTGATTTTAGAGCATGAGATGGTTATATAAATGGGTTAGGACAATGCAAGGGTAACTCCATCATACATGAGTGTACAATGGATATATACAAGATTTTCACAAGATTTCACAAGATGGGATTTTGATCACATAACCATTTCCTACTCATGCTCCCCAATCAATACACAAGGATCCAGTCAAGTTACATTACCTTGCACAAGAGATTTTTATCATATTTGCTCACGTGATCATAAGAGTACAAGATTGCACAAGAGTATACATGAATAGAGGTGTACATGAAGTACAAGATATTCATGAAAAGTATATGACAACTGTATTTGATGCACCCCGAAGGGGATAACATCGCATGACAAGATCCATAGGGTACCAATCCGTGATAATAATGTGACAGCATCATGTAAAGTAATCTAGAGGAAGATTATAAATCCTAACAAGTATGAAATGATCAGAGAATGTACTCGCCTGCGATATAAATGTATGTGAAAATATAATGTCCGAGATGAGGTATCTGACTCCTATTTAGAGCAACATAAGTCAAGATGTATACAGGGGATGATAAATGAAATGTACAATGCATTTATATGATTTCTAGGTCAAAGTCAACTCTTGGCCAACTACAGTCAATTACACTAGTCAACTAGGCCAATCCTAGTCCAAACAAATCTCACTTGGCCTAACCAAGCCTATTCTAGCACTCAAGGCTAGACACAAGCAAGGCACCAATATCACCCAAGGCATATAGATATTATATATATATATATATATATATATATATATATATATATATATATATATATATATATATATATATATATATATATATATATATATCAATTGGCATAGCCTATAACTTAATTAGCAATATACATATATACAATACATTGCATATAAACACTCATGCCTATATGTTTTATTTTTCATTGCATTCATGTATATACATATATATCTTGCTTTTAGGCTTGCATACATACATTATACATACATGCATAAATATATTATCTATCATTGCATATATCAACACACACACATACACACACACACACACACACACACACACACACACACACACACACACACATATATATATATATATATATATATATATATATATATATATATATATATATATAAAGATGGCGGCGGCAGAGGAAACCCTAAATCCAGAGACAAGAGCGCGGGCATGGGATCCCGGCGCCTCCAGTAGCGGAGGACGGTGGCAAGGAGGTCCAACGACACAGGCGGAGGGAGGATATACGCAGGAAGAGAAAGTGGGATGGACCACCGTGCACCGACGACGACGACAACCCTATGGAGTTCCTCCTCGTGCAAGAGAACAGACAGGAGGACCAAGAAGCTATGGGAGACAACCTTCATATAGGTTGGCTGGAGAACGGACAAGGTTAGAGCATGCCCCTAATCACCAAAGCAGACCAGCGATGGATGGGAAGAAGGACAGAGGCATAGATAAAGGAAAAAGGCCTATGGTGCAGTATCGCAGCATCGCTACTAGTCGTGCAACTTCGACACCGCAGGTTCAAGCAGGTAGTCGACCAGAAGGGGTTTCTTGGGCAGACATCTGCTGAGTCAAAAGTGGAGCACCTGAGGTAGAGATGGAGTATGTCGAACCCACACAGGGAGATGGCGGCGGCAGACGGGCGGTGTTCACATCTGCAGAAATTCAAGAAACAGTCGCTTATTGGAAAAACACTCTTATTCTATATGTGATGGGTGATCGTCCGTTCTACGACTAAATTCGTGCATATGCTACTCGAGTATGGCGACCGAAGGGCGCTATGGAGTTCTACGCTCGAGAGGATGGGTTCTTCCTTGTTAAATTTGATCTTCAAGAAGATGTTGAATGTGTGCTCCATGATGGGCCGTGGACGTTTGACGGACGTCTTATAATCGTAAAAGCATGGCAACCTAATACCAGATGTGAACGGGATGCGTTCCATACGATACCAGTTTGGGTTAGACTTCCCGGGCTTCCAATCCAGTATTGGAACAAAACCATGATCATGAAACTTGCAAGTCTAATAGGGAGACCGCTCAAAGCAGATGAGGCTACTTAACTAGATCGAGGCTCCAATATGCGCGAGTTCTCGTAGAAATTGAAGCGGGAACTAGGCTTCCCCGTGAGATTTCATATGAGATACCAACTGGTGACGTATTTAGCCAAGGGGTGGATTATGAATGGGTTCCTTCCGGCTGCCATAAGTGCAAAGTGTTTGGCCATATGGCACATAACTGTAATATGACAGAAGGGAGAGCACGAGAATCACAAAGCCAAGGAGAGGCTAACAGCAATGACCACTGTAAAATGCAGAAGAAGTGTCATTCTCCAAAGAAATTGAGATGGAAGAGGAAATTCAGGGAAGCAGGCCGCAAGAATATAATATTCAGGAAGGGGATAACAGAGGCCTCATTATATTTCAGTCATCGGGTACTAGTGCTATGAAGAGACGGACAGACACAGGAAGTATTCTCAATCACAAAGGGGCAGTCTATAACTCGAATAGAAAGCGGCAAGCTAGACAGCTGTGGAAAAAACCAGGATATCGGCAAGCGAACCAGTGCCAACAAATGCACAGGAGAGCAGACAAAGTGAAGAACAAGAGACAGACGGAGGGGAAGGACAAAGCAGTCTAGTGGTTGATAACCCAGCATGGCGGGAACACATCCTCAACAAGAAGGATAATCAACCAGAAGGAAGAGAAAACAGACATCAGTTAGACGAATTGCAGACATCCCCCCGAGATGATTCTACAGGAGATATCCAGGGATCTCAATCCAGACAATAAATATCGATATTAGCATGGAACATTAGGGGAGTTTTCTCGATTGGAAGATGGAGAGAGGTGCGGAATATAGTAAGGTAAGAGCGATGCACTATTTGTGTGCTAAGACCAAGATCAAGTCTACTATTTTGATTGAGCGAAGAACTCCATGTCATTGGAAACAGGCCAACAATATGGATATGTGTCCTATGGCACGTATCTGGATTATGTGGGATGCGAATCACTGGACGGGAGAGGTTGTTTACAAATCTGAACATTGCCATTTCCTTCACCCATCAAGGAGGACTCCAACTGGTTGTGGGGGCCATATATGGCCACAATGATAGGAGGAAAAGAGATGAGTTATGGCAGGATATTGCACAAGTCAACAACATGGCAGAGCGTCTGCTCAAGCTTCCTCTGATTCTGTTGGGCGACTTTAACACCATCTTGTATCAACATGAAAAGATAGGAGGACGAGGAGTTCCAGAGTTGATATTACAAGACTTCCAAGATTGTTTACTACGAACAGGCTTACGTCAACTCAATCGTGGAGGGCACCTTTGGACCTGGAGTAATAAATCTACTAGTAGCCGCGTCAGCTGTCAGTTGGACAGAGCAGTAGGTAACGATAGATGGTTCGAGAAATTTCCCAACTCTCCTGTCATTGGCTTACCAATGGGGACGAGCGACCACTGTCCCTTACGAGTCCAATTAGCCTCTATGGAGAAAATGAAAGCTTCACCATTTTGATATAACAATAGGTGGCACTTGCTGGATGGATATAAGGAGGCGGTGGGGACAGGACTTCAGCAGCGGGCTACAGGTTCAGCACAATTTAGAGTAGCCTGTACTCTAAAGTCGGTTAAAGCTCACCTGAAGACCTGGGTTCGATCGCGACCAAGTGGAGAATTGGAGCAGAAGTCCAGAGCTCTTACTCGGATTCAAGAGAGCCTTCAAGAAGACCCTACCAATGAAGAACTCGCTACTGAGGAGCGCGGGCTTTCAATCGAAGTTGGCAAACTCAGACTTGCAGAGGAAGTTGCTTCAGCACAGCGTGCTAAATGCGCGTGGCTACAAGAAGGTGATAAATGTACCCGATTCTTCTATGACGTAATACGGACAAGGCAACACAGAAATAGGATTCAGTAGATCATCGACCAGTAAGGGAATGCTATCTCTACAGCTTCCTACATTAAGGAAACGGCAGTCATGTACTTTTCAAATCTCTACAATCAGTATAATTATAAATCCATATTCCCTAACATTGTGAGCAAGCGGCTGGTTACGGAAGAAGGAAACGCCATTTTAATGGCTCCCCTTAGGATGGAGGAGATAGAAAACATTGTGAAATCGGCAAATCCAGATAAAGCCCCAGGCCCTGATGGGTTTGGGAGTAAGTTCTATAAACTTATTGGGCATATATTAAAGGCCAAGTGTTCGAAGCTATCAGAGAATTCTTTGAGTCTGGAAGATTACTAAAGGAGTACAACCACACGTTTCTTACTCTAATTTCAAAGAAGGAGGGGGCGACAGATTTGTCAGAGTACCGACCAATAGCCTGCTGCAATTATATCTACAAACTCATCACTGGGATTATGTGTCGTCGTATGGAGGAAATAATGATGCAGGTAATATCCAAAAATCAAGCTGCGTTTGTGAAAGGAAGATCAATTTCAGAAAACTCCCTACTGGCTCACAAATTTGTCAGAGAATTTAACAAGCCAGGAGGAGGAAAAGCCTGCCTCAAATTAGACCTTCGAAAAGCCTACGACACGGTGAATAGGGAGTTCGTATGTGCCATAATGATAGCCATGGGTTTCTCGGAGATATGGGTTGATCGAGTGCGGGAATGCATATCCAGTGCCACGTTCTTCTTTCTGATTGAAGGCAGGCCGTATGGATTCTTTGCTAGCAATAGAGGATTACGCCAAGGGGATCCACTATCCCCGTATCTCTTCACACTGGTAATGGAACATTTCTCCTGCCTAATGGACGCCGCGGTCGCTTGGGGTCAAATTCAGCCTTCCTACAAGACCGTCACGCCGCACATCAGTCACCTGATATATGCAGATGATCTTTTAGTTTTCCTGGCACCGGACATGCTGGGTTTGAGGACCTTGAACGAGATCATGGCTAGATTCGCAGACTACACAGGGTTACATCTCAACCGTGATAAGAGCTGCATATATTTTAGCTCATCAAGTACCAACAAAGATGAATGCACGAGAGTTCTTAGAGTTGGGCAGGCCGAGCTGCCTGTTAAATACTTAGGTATCCCATTGACAGTGAATTATGATAGAAATGAAGATTGCTGCTCTTTGACGGAGTATGTCCAAAAACGCCTGGAGGGATGGCAGGCGCAATATTTATCGTTTGGAGGCAGAGTCGAACTAGTTAGATCGGTGATCACTGCCATCATGAACTTCTGGATGCAGGTAATTCTTCTTCCTACTTCTACATTAAAGACAGTAGAGAGAATGTGTACCAAATTTATTTGGCGTGGAGGGGTGCAAACCATTGCATGGGCTACACTGTGCCGGCCTATTGATGAAGGAGGAGTCGGCCTCCAAGCTCTGGATATATTGCGCAAGGTAGCTGGGGTTAAACTTACATGGCGACTCCTACAAGGAGGTGGCTTGTGGGCAGAATGGATGAATAGCAAATACTTGAGGGGAAAAAACATATGGGTGTATCGTCAAAATAATAATGAGTCAGTAACTTTTAAATACATCCTGCGACACATGATGGACATTAAGCATCTTCTAGTTCGGGTCTTCGCAAATGGAAGAAATACAGATCTGTGGATTGATCCATGGATTGAACACCGGTCACTTCTACAAATAATAGGAGCTCACATGGAAATGGAGGCGTACAAAGGCGACTGTGTTGGGAACATTATTAGGGACGGGAGCTGGCACTTTGCCGAGCATAGGTGGGCACGCACAGTGGCAGATGATATAACAAGGCAGCGGATAGATACCAGTTTGATCAGAGATGTTTGGGTATGGGCAGAGACACTGAACGATAAATTCATCCATGGGGTAGTATACAACAAGCTTCGAACACATCATGAGAAAGTGGACTATGCGGATATAGTATGGAGGAAAGGTCTTCCTCGTAAGATGCAAATATGCATGTACAAACTGGTCTTAAGAAGGTTGTTAACGAGGGATAGATTACAAAGACTCGAAATCCAAATCATAGACCTTAGTTGTGCTTTATGCGATCAAGACTCTGAGACGATAGATCACTTATTTTTCCAATGTCCAATGACTAGAAGAATTTGGCAGGCGCAAACAACCAAGCTGGGTTTACAAGAAGCAGTCGATATAGACTTCAATGACACTCTACATTTGATACGAGCTAACAACTCGAGGGGAATGCTATGGACGAAGGAGGCGACTGCGCGATTAGCTTCGGCAGTCTGGCATATCTGGCGAGAGCGAAACAATCGAATATTTCAAGATCAGCGAGCAACCATCACTGGCATCATTCATAATATTGAATATGATTTAGAAGGAATGGGAATGTGATTGTAATTCATAGATAAGATTGATAGCTTGATGAGAGTTTGTACTTGACACTTTTCCTATTTATAATATATTTACCAGGTTCCATATATATATATATATATATATATATATATATATATATATATATATATATATATACAATACATTATACATATATTAGAGAGATAGAGAGGGGGTGAGGTTGTGTGTGTGGTAGATAAAAGTGTCAATGTGGGTATAGCATATGCATACAAGTGTAAAGAGTGTGGGAGTGGAAGGTGTCTTAGTTAAGGGTTCAAGTTCTCAGGTGTTATAGTGATACTGTGTCACATTTCAGAAAAAGAGGTATAAGAGAGTGAGTGTAGTGACATATAGGTATTAAGAAATATATAGTGTACATACATAAAAAGGGGGTTAGTCTCAGGAAAACAGAGAGCATAAGGGTTTTAGACATTGGAAAAGGGTTCAGAGAAGCTAATATTAACATATATATTTGCACATAACATGTCTACATGTATCTAACATAGAGGAAAAAATATAGGATGTGTTGTGTGAGTTCATGAGACTGGATAGCAGGGTATGTCTAGTTAACAGTGAATGGAAACTCAGTATTGCATACATATATCCAATGAACCCAATTCTCAGTTTGAAGAATGAAACCTAATTCCATATTTAGATTTTATCTAGTAGTGAACATTCAGTTCACAAGTTATGCAACAAAACTTTATTTAAAATATCCATTCCAACTCAGTTATACATTAAACATGTATCAGGAACATTGCATTATATATCAAAATCAGTTCGAACTTAACCAAAACCCAAAGCTGATCACCACGACGATTTCCATATATTGGAACATGTATCACAGTCACCATTATAGGTTAAAACATATCAATTAACATTTACAAATTAAAACCTATTTCAACTTAGTTATCATGGTATCAGAGAGTGGCATATATTCGAACTCCAAAATCCTTAATTCGAATACCATATCAATCAAGCCAAAACTCGAATTCAAACAACCAACCTACTGAATTTCCTAGGAATTCAAATAACATAAAAAAACAAAATCAAACCGATAGGTAACCCAGGTTTTCACATTTCGAGTATGTATCTGAAATTCATTGTAAAAACATCAAATTGAAACCCAATATCACATCCAAACCCAAATCAATTTGTACAGAGTGTCTCCCATATGTAAACGTGTCAGGGGGTTTGGTTCGTATCCATAAACTGGGCACGAACATGTCCAGAACAATATAAAAATAGAGTATACAGAACTGCCCAGACATAGCCTCGTGCGGGCGTGTCACAGGCTCGTACACTCGACACACGACACCAGTGTCCTCGTGCACGTGTCCCTATGTTTGCCCAGAGTAGGGCTATACGTATGAGTGTCTGCATCGTGTCTGTGTGAGTCGTGTCAAGAGTTATACGTGTGTATCAGACACATTTTTCTCATGTGTGCAGTGTAGTATAATTCAGTACAATCGAGATTCCACCTCGAATACTGAACCATTTGGTCCTAAACTTTAGAAGGTTAATGTCAGACATTGCCCCAACATCTACCTAAAAAATCTCGTATCCACGTGTCCAGTATAGGTAGAACTAAGTGTCGAGCAGCAGGTCATGTGCACAGTGTATCGTACAGTGTATCTGTATCAATTTTCGATACGAAAACGATACGAACTTGTGCTCAGTACATGGGAAATCAATAACACACATATAGGGCTATACATACATGAAATCGATTTTGAAAACGGTGATTAAAACATTGGCTTAGACATTTCATCAAACACTTGTTCACAAGCACTGATACGCGTCCGATACGGACACGAAATGGACAAGGTTTCCTACCAAACTTGAGGGATAGCTAGGGTATACCTAAATGAATGCAACTATGGAAAGAAATTGGGAATTTGAATGAGTTTGATAGGTTTTACCTAACGAGGATGAAATCTCAATATAGAGGCCTAGGAATGAGAGCCTTCCTCCAACTTGTAATAATCCCAAGCCCTTGAATCCTTGCTAGCTAGTCACCAATGATGTCCTCTACTGTTGAGGAGTCCAATGCAATTTGTTTGATCCAATTTGGAGGAGAAATGGAGAATTGGTGAAGGTTTGGGCAAGAACACAAGTAGGGTTCTTTGTAGAGATGAAAAAGAGACAATAAATTGTGAAGGGGTGATTTAATAGGGAGGGAATGGGCTTGATGGTTGTCAGATCTGCTACCCAAATTATTGGGCCAGGCCGAGTCATGTCCAGCCTATGCTTGAGATAAAGCGTAGTAAGCTGTTCTAAAGATAACAAGATAAGACTAAAATGTGCTAACAGTTCTATATGTAATAATGAGTCAGAAATGTTCCAAACACAAAAGTCGACTCGTATATAAATAAGATCCAAGTACAAGTCCAAAATGTAAAGCTGGATACAGGTCCAGTCACAAAAATACATAGTCTAACAATATGACTACTCTCGGAACCCCGAACAACTATGCAAACTAGACGAGTTTTCCCGCAGGTACATCCTCGTAAGATAAAGCCTGGTCCTCGGCAGCAACTCTATAATAGGAATCACAAAGCAACTCCTCCTCAGTAAGTATACCTACAACGTTTATCCTGTCAAGATAGGAGCAAGTACTGAATCTAACAAACATATAATACTGATCATGTGATGGAAAAAGATAAAATGACAAATCTTGTTTTATTCCAGTTTTAGATACATTTCATTATGACAATAATTATTTGTTTTTAAAGTTTAAAACTGTAGTAGGTGAGTGATCAGTCAATAGGTAATCAGGATGTACAGTGGTACATATCAATTTTCTGAAGTGTACATACGTACCCTTAACGGCATCGATGTATGTCTATACACAAACGTGGGATCAGACATACGACAAAGTTACATATAGAATATAACAGTGCTCGGTATATACATACGGAGAAGGGGGTTATGATCACGTACACTACTAACAGTTTTTCCTTGACCCGTTGTTTAAATATGTGAGAGATATGAAAACTGTCCTAAGCATGGTAGAGACTAAAAGTAATACAACATGTGAAGATTTTAATTTGCTACCCCAAGGATCAACATTTAACATGGTTGGAAAATCACAGTTTATTGGTATAGCAGTATGTAAAGTTTGTAGAGGTACTTGTCTTTAGCAAAGCAAGGTAGCGACAGAAATGCTATAGATGTTTGGTGACTCGTCACTGTAAAATAATACATGAACTTAGTTTTTATACTAAGTTAAACACTAAGACACTAGTGGTGCAACACGACTTTCTGACTGGACACCTAGCCAAATGATGACTTTAGCATAGGAGACCGGTGTGTGGTGACACAATACCCAAGCTAACTTTCTAGGGTCTTTATACTAGAGTAGGGGGTGGTCCAATACTACAATAACTCAAAACAACACAAAACATTGCAAGTCCTAACTATTCAATAAATAAATCAAACTGTACACTGTGTTCCAACAATTTTTGAGATAGACAAAAAGCTCACTTTTACATAAAATAAAGTACCATAATGATCCTTGTTAATTATAGAAATTTATAATAATTTTTTTGGAATTTATAAACCCACATAGATATTTATTAAAAATCAGCAAACATATGTATCCTAAAAATGAGTTCTGTTTTCCTATTTTTTATAAAATGCCAAAAGTACTTATTAAATGCTGGAAAGATTATAATAAATTAGCTAAATTCACATAGTATTTGAATAAAAATTTTCCCAGATTTTTACAGCACTTAAAATATATATAAAAATTCAAAAACACCAAGTAACAATTTTTGAAAAATAAATATTAATTATTTACCATTTTGTCCACATATTCGAAATTGAACCGAAGTCCAGATACGGGACCCAAAGCCATGAATCAAGTCCAATATGACTTATACAGACTCTGAATGTAATAGACACAATTGGGCCCAAAAACCTATGCTAGGTTTGGACATCAATTGGCCATGATAAATACAGAAATTTAAATATATATATAAAAATATATTTTAAAATGGTAAAATATATATAAGTCATAAATTTATATAATAAAATAACTGGTGAATTTATACATAACAATATTTTATACAAAGTTGAATTTAAAGTACAAATACATATATAGCAATTATATTTATATATACATAAATACATAATTATTTATGTATACATATATAATGAATATATGTATATATATATATATATATATATATATATATATATATATATATATATAATATATATATATATATAATAATAAATATACATATATATATTTTTTATACATATATATATATAAAATACTAAATATAATATATATATATATATATATATATATATATATATATATATATATAAATACAGTATATGTATATATATATATATATATATATATATATATATATATATATATATATATATATATATATATATATAAATATATATATATATAACAGTATATAATAACATATATATAAATACATATATACCTATATACATATATATATAAATACATATATATACATATATATAATAAAATAAAACAAAACAAAACAAAACAAAACTATAAAAAAAAGGAAAGGGGGGCTCGAACTCGGCCAGGGGCAGGGGGGTTTAACGCGCTCGGGCTGGCCAGGGGGTTAGATCGAGTCAGTTGTTAGGAATAGGGTTAGGGTTAGTTTTATTATAGTTTTTAGGTTAATGGATTTTTAAACCCGATAACGTAAACTTCGTGTCCTGACAGTTAAGGACACGAAGAACGTTCGAGTCCTGTGTCCGGGTCGTGCACGACACGCACGACTCGAACTATCCGTGACCACACTCATCACTGGATTCCTCGTGTCCTGGCGAGTCCAATCATGGAAAAACGAGACACAACGAGACACGGGAGACGAGAAGACACGTACGTGTCCGTCGAAGGGTTGCTGTCGTAGGTGCTATACGGCGGAGGAAGCGTCGTAGTCGGCGGCAAAGGGTGGCGCTGGGTTCCTTTCGGCGAGGCGCGTCGATTGGTGGTGGTTGGAGGCATCGACGTGGGCTGTAGGCGTCGAGCTGGGCGAAGGCAATCTCCGGCGAGGCTGGTCGGAGAAGACGGGTTGACGGTGGTGGTTAGGGCGGCTGTGGTGGTCGTGGGTAGTTTAGGGTTAGGGTTTGGGGGTCGGGGGGTATTTATAGGGAAGTAGGTCGGCTGATTTAGGGTTTTAGATTAGAATTAGGGTTTCAGTTTCGGCGAGGGTTAGTCGAAGATGACGACAGCGCGACGGTCGTCGGTTTAGGGTTAGGGTTAGGTTTACAGAAACCCCCCTCAAGAATAGGTAATTACAGATAACACCCACCACCTTGCTCTGTGCAAATTTTATTTGCACAGACAATTCAAATTTTGCAAACCACGCTTAAAACAATTAAAACTATTACAAAATAATATTAAAATAATTCAATTTATTACAAAATAATATATTTTGCCTTAAAAAATTAAATAAAAATTATTTAAAAATTCTAAAAAAATTCCTAATAATTATATTAATTCATTTTAAGTATATAAAGACTATTTAAAATTATAAAAATAATATTTTGAAATCTAGGGCTTACAATGGCTGTGGTATGATTAGGGTTAAGGTTTTAAATGAGTGGCTAAGGTTTCTCCACCAATTTCTAGCTCAATCAAGGGCTCTCATCAAAAGTAGGTTTCTAACATAATATCTAACCAAAATATCTCCTAACATAATATCTAGATTTTAATTTAACTTAGTCATTAAGTCTCTAACCTTCTAACTAAGCTTCCATGAACATCATTAACATCTAGGTTAGGTCAAAACTAGGTTAGTCTTTAATAAAAAAGATTAGCACCACAATAATCAATCAAAATTTATTTTCATTTAAAAGTCTAAAATGACCAAAATATCCCTAGGCTAAAAAGTCACAATTAGTCATCCTAATCACATGGTTAGGTCCCCATGGTAATGGTTAGTCTCTAGGTCATACAGTCTCTAGGATTGCACTAGCAAAATATCAAAATCACAAGTCATAATTTTAAATAGTTTTAAATTGATTAAAAATTACCATAAATCATATCATGATTTAAATAATATTATTAAATAATTAAAAATACAAAAGTTCAAAATTACTCTTATTTTAGAAACTGGGTGCTACAAGTCTACCCTCCTTAGAAGAATTTTGTCCGCGAAATTAAAATGGTCGTACTCCTTCTAGGTCAAACCCCCAACAATCATAGTTTCAAAATCACACAGTTTGATAATCATATGCGTCTGTCCAAAATTATGATACTCAGAATCTTCATCATGCTAGTGAGCAAGGCTACGATATTCACAGAGTCCTCGACTAAGGTACAAACCTCTAGATTCATGGTATTTAAAAGTTTTGCATTGTCGCATGCTTAGTCGCGAAAAGCTTCAATTTCCACACCCAAAAAATATATCCAAAATCTGACTATATGTCCTCACTATGCCAGCTAACATGACTATAGAAGACTCTAGATCCCATAACTGAGGCGACCTAGCCCATACGACTTATCTCAGAAGAAAAAAATCAAATCACAATAAAACACCAGAACAAAATTTATCAACCAATAAGGAACAGATGGAATCAAATTTCAAGACAGTTATAAGGAGACAAATGCAGAAATAGAATCGAAAAGATTAGAACCAGTAATCAGCTCTTTTTCTGCCTGTGCATCCTCGACAACCATGGCAAAAGCTCGCCCCAGCAGGCCTCCCGTGGCCTGCTGCTGATGCTGAACAAACCTCTGCTGCTGAGTCTGCAACGGAGGCCCCGTCTGCTGCCCTGTCAGAGCTGTAGCTCCTGCTATTGTCTTAGCTAATCGTGCCGAGTTATTGGGACACTCCCTCAATTGATGCTCTGCTGAACCACAAAGTAAACACAGGCCCTGCCTCTTTCTGCAGTCGTTCCACCCGTGACCCTGCTTATTGCAGAAGTTATATATAGTATGATGATGCTGCCTGGGTGCCTGCTAGTAAAGTACATATCCCTGGCCCTAAAACGGCTGCTGAACTAGCCTCTGCTGAATGTGAGGGCGCTTGGCTGGCCCTGTACTAGAACTAGCCCCCAAGGCATCACGGCCCCTCTTCGGCCTCAGACCGTAGTCCTCCTCTGCAATCTGAGCATCCATTAGAATCTGCTCAAACGTCGCATCGCGACGCCCAAAAGTGCAAGAGCGCACTGCGTGAATCAAGCCCCTTCTGAAATTATGGGCCTTCTCTCCCTCATTCTGAATCATCCCTGGAGCGAATCGACTCAGGCAAAAGAATTCTGTCGCATACTCGTCCACAGACGAGTTTTCCTACACCAGTCCTACAAACTGGTTCTCCAGCACGCTAAGAGCTACATCAGGATAGAACTTCTCCTTGAATAGACTCCGAAAGTTCTCCCATATCAAACTACTAACTGACGTACGGGGATCCGTGCGGTACCATGTCAAAGCGATATTAAAGAACTTGCTAGCCGCGGCTGACACCCACAGCCTCTTCGGAAGCTCTACTAGATACAAACTCCGTTCAACATCCTCTAGCCAGTCGTCGGCATATAGAATGCCCTCAGTCCCCTTGAACTCCCAGGGTACCATCTTCTTGAAATCCAATACTGATCCAGGCCTCGGCTGCTGCTGATGCGGCTCCTGGTCCTGAGCTCCCTGAACAGGAGCTGTAGCAACCTTCTCGACTGCTGCTAGTGCAAACTGATGAGCATTCTCCATGCTCTGCCTTATAGTCTCAGACTGTCGCTGAGATGCCTCCGCCTGCGCTCGCTGAGTCTCCATCATCTGCTGGAGGAGCGCAAACATCTGTAACGCATCTGTCGGTATCAGAAGCGGCGGCAGAAGAGTCTCTAGAATAACGATAGAAGGCCTTTCAACTGGATGTGGAAGACCTCATGATACTGCTGCTGCTACTCCCACCTGGATGGCAGGAGCAGTAGGGGCAGCAGAGATAGCCATCTGTACCTCCCCCTCCTCCGGAGCAGTTGCCCTCGATGGACCGGACCTCTCCGGGACAGTACTAGATCTAGCTGCCTGAGCTCGAGTCACTGTCATCCTGGAGACAGATCAAATAAGAAAAATCAATACTGAGAAAGATGCGATATAATCAAAGGAGGATGGTTTATTTCAAAGGAAAAAAATTTCAACAAGAGTTTAGATGATAGGAATTCAGTTCAGAGTTTTTCTTAGATGTGATTGAGTACCTCAAAGTATATCCTAATCCTACTACAAGCTGTAGTGATACTCTAGTTTGAATACCACTACATAAACTCGACCTGCATGGGCCACCACTAAAAATGTGTCACGACCCGTACCCTGTTTAGGGGCACAAGAACGTGGGTACGTCCAGCCTACGTCGCAGTGTCGGCGGTAGAATATTGTATAGGTCATCTATAACATCTAACAACAAGATATATAAACCTGTCATCTCCGTAGGGAGGTACAATATAACATCTTAACTCTATATCTCAATCACAAGTCTAGGAAAGATAGAGTACGATATGGAATAAGATAAAAAGGAAGAACTGAATATATAAGTAAAGTCATCACAACACACATATCGATATCCAACACAAGTAAATACAAGTCCTGATGTCATGACCCGCATCCGCTTTTCGAATACAAGACGTGTCCAAACCCAGCCTACATCGCAGCGTCGACGATAGAACACTGTCTAATATACACAAGTCATGGCAGTCTATTTCTTATCCAAGGAATAATAAAGAATCAACTGAGACCAATGAATGTCAATAAAACTAAACAATAAAGAATATAGACTGAATGTTTTCCCAGAATCAAGTCACGCCCGGTGGACCCAAATCTACTACCATTAGATAGAAAAATAAATACAAGAAATAAACTAACTGAGTACAAACTGCTAATCAAAGACAACCTCAACTGCAAGGCACCGTGGTCTGATGCTGACTCAAACCCGCTCGTCTGCTCCTGGCTCAAACTCGGCTAAACCTGAAGAGATCATCAAGTCCTCAGAGGACTAGCAAGATACATATAACATGCCTATCTAACAGTTTTATCATACGTAAGAAATAAACAAGAAAGACAGAAATATGACAAGTGGCTATGAACACGGACACTAGAATACTACGCATAAATGAACTGCTGGATGAATAATGAACACGAGATCAATGGAATACCAAACCCTCATCCCGAGTGTGGACTCACGAGTTTGAACTAATCACTAACCCACTTCTCGAGTGTGGACTCTCTGGTTAGTTCAAGGCAAACACCCTCGTCCCGAGTGTGGACTCTCTGGTGCCAATGAACAAGACAACACCCTCGTCCCGAGTGTGGACTCACGGTGTAAACAGATCAAGACAAACACCCTCGTCCCGAGTGTGGACTCTCTGGTGCCAATGAACAAGAAAACACCCTCGTTACGAGTGTGGACTCTCTGGTTGAGAAAACGATAATAATGATTTAGCAGTTCAATTACACGCACTCGTTCTATGACACGACTCAAGCAAGGTACAGGTAAGAACAACTCCAAATGTGAACTACAAGGCCAAACGTGAACAAGGTCTACATGTCAATGAATTAACTCAACTAGTATACCATATGAAAGCACATGTCCATAATCAAATCAAAGACTGGATAATGAAATATAATGCATGTAAATAAAACTGTAGAGGAAGGCAAGATATACTTGCCTGTGGTCCCGAGCTGTGGATACGGGTCAAAATCCATATCGAGATTCCAGTAAACTATTTATGAATTTTACAGTATCAGTAACACGATTGTAATCCATGATAAGCTACCTACTATAGGTCTATTTCTAGGCCAAGTTGGGTTTTATGATAGATTAGTATTCTAGGATCTCATAATCTTTGCTTGGCTCTAGCCTCTAACTGTACTAGGCATTGGCCACATTTCTTACCTATCTATATGTCATATATGTCTAGTTACTTCTTGCCCCTAGGATACCATTCTTATATGGCCTAAATTAATATCACCCTTGCAGACCCCAATTTGTCTTCATATATTAATATACTCATGGATGGATACATACTTATTTCTCTATGCATCACATATTCCTGTATTATTTCTTGATACTAGAATACCCCCTCTATCCAGTATAACCATCAGAAGTATACGTAGATATCCCAACTCGATACTCCCGACAACATAAATCTGTGCACAAAGCACATCACACCTACTATCTATAATTTCCCCTCCCTTTCTGCTATCACACAGCTATTGCTTTTGTTTAGCTCTTCCTATCTACATGTCCTGTCTTCTATTGATTTTGAGGCTTTACTTGAATTCTTTGATACTTCATTTAGTCTCTGGGATACCTGCAGGTTCTTTCCATACTTCCATAGTTCTATTGTTTAGGTAGTACTAGTATATACTGTCCTAAGTGTCTATCTCACCCTTGCCAACACCTTTCTAGGTAGTACTGTCATGCTAGGCCCTGTAGGAACCCTTCTTTCCTTAGGATATATAGGTAGTACCATGTATACTCTACTACATAAATAGGTTTTTCCCTTTTCTGGCTCACTGTCCCTCATCCTTTGTATATCCATTTTTATTTTCTTGATACCTCGTTTGAATGACCCAATGATACTCTCAGGGACAACCGATTCTAGATCTTATACAATTATCTGACCCAAGAGATGTGGTTCAGAATATTGAGTCTGTCCTAGTTGATCTGTTCTTGGGCAAATGTACAAAAATGGGTTCGATCCAGCCCCTACCAAGTCTCAACTAGACTACTCCCCAACTCGGCCAACTGACACCTTACCTGCTTCCTATAGGAGCAGTATCTAACACTGCTATATTGTGGGACAGCCTAATCCTCAACTTAAAGTTGTACTTTCTGTTGCTCACCTAGGTTGGTTTCCAATTCCTTTACTGAACCAACTAGGTAACCCTTATATATGCAAGTGCACATGTATACCATGACCCCTTCTCCTTTCTCGCATACTGGCATCAACCTGTATGTATCTGAACCCTGGTTTACTCAACAGTTCTTATACTTATGTCCCCCAATTCCTTGATACTCTTCTATTTTACTGATACTCTGGTATACACAGGTCCACCATGCACTTGTAGATTTGAACTCGCTTAGGTACCTACCTACTGCTATTAGATATTCCCTATCTTGCTCATCACATTCGAGCCCAAGTTTTTGGGATATAGATGGATACTAAAAGGCACAACCCCCAACCGATACTTCCCGTACAGCTGATAAAAGGTTGGTAAACGGACACGTTAACCTAATAGACACCACTATTGTCCTCACGTATGGTTTGGTATGTGACAGGATGAAGCACCTTACTATATACATTAGTGTACCCCTCTAGAGTTATACCCCATATCTGTCATAGTCGTACTGTTTAGATACAGACATATGTATCTGCCAGGTCGACTTCTATCCCACACATCTTCTACGTCTATCATTCCTCCCTGTTTCTCAAGGACTTTGTACCCTTACTTGAACTTACCTGGTCACTTATGATAGATGATATAGGGCTAATGTATCAGTATATGGGCGGATACTCTATGAAAATTATCATGTTGGTTTGTGACTGGTACTAAGATGTTTACCCTTTACTAGAGTCGAAATGCGATGACTAGAGTCAGACTTGATACCAGATCTGAATGGGTATCCGGTATGAAACAAATTGTCTAACGTGGAAATCTGATTCTAGAGTCGAGTACAACATCGGTATCGAACTGATAATAAGAAGTTATACGTGCCATCGCGATATTAATTTGGTACAAAGTTGCTAATAAGTTACTAAGCGGCCACGTCCCTTTTTACTGACCTATAGAAACCTCTGATCTAATACTCTAACATCATAGAGGAGATACATGGGTTGGGGGCATGACCATATACCCTTCTCCATGATGTTGCTGCTGCCACTAATGTGCGATACTCGACTAAAGTATCAGTAGTTTTACGGAGAATTAATTCAGAATGGATGCAACAAAAATAAGGTAAGAACATATAACAAATCACTTCATGTATCGAGCAATATTTGTCAACATAGCTTTCGTGCCTAAGCTGCTAACCTAACCCAAGGTCTACTACAAAGGAGAGAGATTTCGAGCCCTTACCTCTCGAAGAGTTCCTGTAGGTTGCAACCATGTAGGGAGCCTTGAGATGAGAAATCCTCAAGGCTTGCAAGGATGATGATCTGCTTAGGGTTCGTGGGAAGGATTTGTAGTCGGTTGCCATCTCCCTATATATATCTAGTGTTTAGATAGGATCAATACGAGGAATAGATAAAGAAAAAGGATTTGAATTTCTTATGGTTTATCCTACTTAATAGGAATGGTCGAATCTATTTTTTGAGATCAACTCAACACAGGGGTTTATCAATGTCTACAGCTTCTGTTGAATTTAAAAGAACCGAATTTACGTTAAAGCCCTAGAGAAATAACATTTTTGCATAAAAGGAAGTTACTTTTCCTTTATTGGTATTTTAGGTAAAGATCCCTAGTCAATTAAATGAACTAATTCAAGGAAAGGGATAGTAAATGAAAAGAAAAACGATCAAGGGGTTTATAAATCTACCCCCCTAAAAATAATTTTGTTCTTGAAATTCAATAGAGCTATGATCTACTAGAATGAATAGTCTAGAATAAACTGCTATAAAAGTAATTCAATTTCTCTTAAATCAAATATAGGCCTATCTATAATACTATGGCCAATATCTACTAGAAATTTTTGCAAGCTGCTCATTGTGGTGTTGTCGCATCCTCCGTGATCATGGCATAAGCTTGTCCTCCCTATGCGGCTGGTAACGGTGGGGCAGTCGCATTTCTCTACGGGCAATCTCGAGATAGATGCTGGTTGGATCCACAAGTATAACACAACCTTAACTATCTACGACAGTCTTCTTGGACGTGGCCCCTCATCTTACAATACTGGTAGGTGGAAACATCTTGGACTTGTTGTGGGGCTGCTCGTGATTGTTGATGATGCTGCTGTGCTGAGGTCTTTCCTGGAATATTGGGACGTTTTGCTGGTACTGATTTGTTGTGGCCTCCTCCGAATGCGTCTTGATTACTCTTCGGCTTGTGTCTCAGCTCTTCTTCTACAGCTTGGGAGACCTCCAGAATCTTCTCATAAGTGGCGGCTCGACTGGTGGCGAAGGCTAGACGAATCTCGTGAGATAGTCCCTTCCTGAATCGTCGTGCCTTGTCTTCAAGGGTGCTGAACAAGCTCTCTACGAAGCGACTAAGGCGAGAAAACTCTGATGTGTACACGTCAACGGTGTGGTTTCCTTGCTCGAGGTGTTCGAACTGACTCAGCAACGTCTCTCATGCTACGTATGGATAGAATTTCTTCTTGAACAGTCGCTTGAATTCCTTCCAAGTTACGTCTAGAGCAAAAAGTCGGGGCTCGCCTTGGTACCACGTCCGTGCGATGTAGAAAAGCTGTCCACTAGCTGACTCAACCTTCAGGTCTTCTGAGACTCGGGCCATCTTCAGGTATCGTTCCACGTTCTCCAACCACTCGTCAGCGTAGAGAATCCCTTCTGTCCTATGGAATTCCCTAGGCCTGAGGTCCATAAAGTTTTTGGAAGTTCCAAGGCGCTGTCGGGGAGCATCTCTTATCTGAAGAGCCTCTCTCAAAGTATCGCAGAACATACTGGCTTGCTGCTGGAAGATCCCTAAGAGTGTAACATTGTCCAGTGCTAGTGGCAGAGGTAGAACATGTGTGGGATACATCATAGGTACTGGATGCTTCATAGGAGCTGGATACATCACTGGTGCTGGGTGTATGGCTGGTACTGAATGTTAAACACGTACTGGATGCAGGATTTGCGCTGGTGGTGGGACAGGTGCTGGTGGCAGAATGGGTGCTGGTGGTGAAATCTATAGAGGACACTGCAGAGGTGGTGGAATGTCGTTTCTGCAGAATCTCGAGAGCTGCGGCTGTGGCGGATTGCCCATATAAGTGAGCTGGCCTCCTTGGGTTGGTGGGATCGTGTATGTAAAGAATCCTTCTGCTGTTGGTGGGGTGTTCAGGGAAGAGTTGTTCCTTTCTTGAGAGTCCATTTACTGCAAAAAAAAACATTTTAGCTGATAAAGGACTTCAAGCAGGATACAAGCCAAGGATGCAATAAAATCAAGGATTAGAGACCAATAGTGAGTTAAGTCATGTGGATGAGATCCTAAGAGTCCAGTCCTATTTGCAGGCTTACGACGGTATATTAATGTAATCGAAGTGATTAACGTTGACTTGCATAGGACACAAAAAAACTTGTCACGACCCACACCCGCTTTTCGGATACAAGACGTGTCCAAGCCCAGCCTACGCCGCAGTGTCGACGGTAGAATGCTGTCTAATATACACAAGTCATGGCAGTCTAATTCTTATCCACAAAATAGTAAAGAATCAACTGAGACCAATGATTGTTAATAAAACTGAACAACAAAGAATATAGACTGAATGTTTTCCCAGAATCAAGTCACGTCCGGTGGACACAAATCCAAAACCATTAAACGGAAAAAGAAATACATGAAATAAACTAACTGAGTACAAACTGCTAATCAAAGACAACCTCAACTGCAAGGCACCGTGGTCTGATGCTGACTCAAACCCGCTCGTCTGCTCCTGACTCAAACTCGGCTAAACCTGAAGAGATCATCAGGTCCTCAGAGGACTAGCAAGATATATATAACATGCCTTCTAACAGTTTTATCAGGCGTAAGAAATAAGCAAGAAAGACAGAAACATGACAAGTGGCTATGAACACAGATACTAGAATATTACGCATAAATGAACTGCTGGATGAATAATGAACACGAGATCAATAGAATACCAAACCCTCATCCCGAGTGTGGACTCACGGGTTTGAACTAATCACTAACCCTCGTCATGAGTGTGGACTCTCTGGTGCCAATGAACAAGACAACACCCTCGTCCCGAGTGTGGACTCATGGTGTAAACATATCTAGACAAACACCCTCGTCCCGAGTGTGGACTCTCTGGTGCCAATGAACAAGAAAATACCCTCGTCCCGAGTGTGGACTCTCTGGTTGAGAAAAAGATAACAAAGATTTAGCAGTTCAACTACACGCACTCGTTCTATGACACGACTCATGTAAGGTACTGGTGAGAACAACTCCAAATGTGAACTACAAGGCCAAATGTAAACAAGGTCTACATGTTAATGAATCAACTCAACTAGTATACCATATGAAAGCACATGTCCACAATCAAATCAAAGACTGGATAATAAAATATAATGCATGTAAATAAAACTATAGAGGAAGGCAAGATATACTTGCCTGTAGTCCCGAGCTGTGGATACAGGTCAAAATCTGTATCGAGATTCCATTAACCTGTTTATGAATTTTACAGTATCAATAACACGATTGTAATCCATGATAAGCTACCTACTAGTCTCTAGGTCCATTTCTAGGGCAATTTGGGTTTTATAATAGATTAGTATTCTAGGATCTCATAATATTTGCTTGGTTATTGCCTCTAACTGTACTAGGCATTGGCCACATATCTTACCTATCTATATGTCACATATATCTAGTTACTGCTTACATATCTTACCTATCTGGCCTATATTAATATCACCCTTGGATACCCCAATTTGTCTTCATATATTAATATACTCATGTATGGATACATACTTATTTCTCTATGCATCACATATACCTGTATTATTTCTTGATACTAGAATACCCTCTCTATCCAGTATAACCATCAGAAATATCCGTAGATATCCTAACTCGATACTCCCGACAACACAAATCTGTGCACAAAGCACATCACACGTACTGTCTACAATTTTCCCTCCCTTTGCTGCTATCACACAGCTATTGCTTTTGTTTGGCTCTTCCTATCTACATGTCCAGTCTTCTATTTATTTTGAGGCTTTACATGAATTCTTTGATACTTCATTTAGTCTCTAGGATACCTGCAGGTTCTTTCCATACTTCCATAGTTCTATTGTTTAGGTAGTACTAGTATATACTGTCCTAGGTGTCTATCTCACCCTTGCCAACACCTTTCCAGGTAGTACTGTCATACTCGGCCCTGTAGGAACCCTTCTTTTATTAGGATATATAGGTATTACCATGTATACTTGTCACTCCCCATTCCCGGAATGCGTATTTCTATATATGTACAACTCATGTGTATTTATTTAGTATTTATCATGTATTATTCTGTATTTAAATTCCTTTAGTTTCATGTTAATTAATTATCTGCTCTTAAATTTTCATGTTAATTAATTTCCTGCAAATTTTATTTCTGTAATTATATTTCTGCAATTTTATTACCTGCATTTTATTTGCTGCTTTAGTGTTATTGGGTTTCGGTTTGCTGGATCCCCTTAAACCCGGCCCAACACCCCACCTACCACCACTCCCTCTATTTAAAGCTTCCATCTCTTTCTCTCTCCTCATTACTTCATTCTCACCATTTCTTCTTCTTCTTCTTCTTCTTCCTCTCATTACTCCCCACCACCTACCAGCAGCAGGAGAAGGCAAGTGCAAACTTGCTTCTCAATCACCCATTTTTATGGTTCATTTGCCTTCTTCTCGTGATTCCAAGAGAGATTAGTTCTTAGCATTTTTGATTTCTACGGCTGGTTTTCTCTAGATCTAAGTTATAGTATTTCGGCTGTTCTTGGGTTCTTGGTCCACCAACTTAGCGTGTATTTTGGCACTGGAGCAAAGGCTCCATGGGACTTGGAGTTTGGGAGATGTTTCACGCACACGTTCTTACGTGCTCGCGTAAACATCAGCCCAGTCACGCACACGTCTATACGTGTTTGCGTGTATTTTCAGTCACGCTAACGTTCTCATGAGCGTGCGTGTATTTTCAGTCACGCTCGCATTTGCGTGCGTGTATTTTCAGTCACGCTCGTATTTGCGTGCGTGTATTTTCAGTCACGCACGCAAATGCGTACGTGTATTTTCAGTCACGCTCGTATTTGCGTGCGTGTATTTTCAGTCACGCTCGCATTTGCGTGCGTGTATTTTCAGTCACGCCCGCATTTGCATGCGTGTATTTTGAGTCACGCTCATGTCCATGAGCTTGCGTGCGTGACTTTTCACGATCATATTGTGCGTGACTTTTGGCGTGCGTGACTTTTTCACCCTCACGTTGAGAGTGCGTGCGTGAATCACTTGTCACGCTTCACTTTTCACACCCACACTTGCCAGCGTGTATTATGTTATACGCTCACTCCTCCATGCTAGACTTAGCGTGACTTGTTGGTCTTAGCAGAGACCTCTTGCGTGACTTTTGGACTTAGCTTAGACTTGTTGGCCTGACTTTCTGGCTTGGGTGTTTTTATTCTGTTCTATACTTTATTCATTTAATAGTAGCATGATAATTCCCTATTATATCCTTACGCCTTTTTTTGTATGAACCCGGAAATCTTAGCATGTTAATATTTTAATACCTATGGTTGTGTATTAGTGCCAAATGTCTGGATTGGTATATGGATATCCAGTGAGACTGGAACTTGACCCTTGAGAGTTATAGACTCGACCCTATTTAATGCTAAATGACTTTCATGCCTTGTCACCATTAATGATGATGGTTATTTGACTAATTGATCATGCGTTCCTAGTTGGAACTAAGAGACTGGCTAGTCGTCTTATTAAAATGAATGAATGAGACACGTTCATGTTATGAACTATTGCAATCGACTGGCTGATCCCGAATATTGACATACATGCACATGCAGGCTTCAATCTATTTATTTAATTATTTATTTATTTATTTTCTACAAAAGAAGCATGTGTACTTTATGGTCAAGGCATAATTACCGGGGTTAGATTTGATTATTGTATTACGCTATGTAAGACCTGCAACCTAACCGCACTGGTATCGTTGTAGAGTTGAGCATATCGTACCCCGTACGAAAGTACTCATTTGAATGACCATGATCCACTGCATGGGATTTCACTCAACGTAGGGACTATTAAGTTAAATAAAATAATGATTGCATGGAGAGAATGGATTCCCGAGTTCTTACATGGCAGCCCCCTTGGGACGAATAGTACCCGACGGGCCGTCTAGTTTCCACAGATACTGTAAATCTGCCACACGGGCAGGGAACAATATCTGCTTTTATTATTATTGTATATTGTATATTGACAGGCGTCCTGCTAGGACTCGTCTAATTTATGCATGGCGCACATGATTGACTGGATAGACTAGCCTTGCTCGCACATAGTAAGAACTGAGGAATCTTTATTGCATTATTCCAGGATAACTTGGGACTCACAATAGCAAGCCGTAGAATTTGATTGGCCATTCAAGATGATTTGTTTGTGTACTGTACTACTCTGTTACCTAACTGGGATGATCAGAATGTCAGGACATGACGGGCCAACTTCTGTCCTTGTTTGGTTGGGAGGTTGGTTCGAAGTGTCGTGATGTGATGTGAATCCTAGTAGCAAGCAGAGATCTATTATTATATTCTTTTACTTACTGGTTTATGTCCTTCAGATCGTCCTTTCTTGTGGTACTTGCTATTAGAGGTCTAACCTCTCTGGTTTTGCATGGCCAGATTTAGAGCTGGTGCCCGAGGATCCAGCGTACTTCTACCTCCAAGATGGTCAATACTAGAGGCATGATTGCAGGAGGACTCGAGTGGGTTCCTTACTTTACCGCTCGTTTTTTTTATTTACCTTTATACTTAGCCGTTTGGCACCGACATGTTAGTCGGATTGTCTTGTACTTACTTTTACATGATTGTAATTAAGTCAGACTGCAGCTGATAACAATTGTGTATACTTGCTATATCATCTGGCTATATTTTGTAAAGCCAGATCTCAAGAACATTTTGACTGAGCGTTTGGGACGCCTTACTGCTTTATTTTATATGTTCTCTATTTCTGTTTCCTTGCTTGAATGATTGAGACAATAGATGTGAAATGACCATAGTAAGACCTTTATGTAGTATGCACCCCCTCGTCTGGTTAGACAGCATTGATCGTATTATACGGTATTCATCTACCCGTAATACGTAGCTGGCTGAGTCATTCCCCCGCTCTCCAGTATTTTGGTTCTGGGGCGTGACAAGGTTTTAGTGGTGGCCCATGCAGGTCTGATTTCAGACTTGTGGGGTGTTTTGATTTATAGGATGTCTCAATCACACATGTTCCCCCTTGATCTCCTGATTCGTTATTCTCAACTCTTGCTTGACATTCCGGTATCCTTTGACTTCATTGATCCTTCATGTCCGATCGTTTGATTGTTCTCTTGTCCCTTTTCTTAGGGGTACTTCGTCCGTATCGGTCAGAGCTGGGCAGCAACAATAAGGGCAACATGGGCAACATGACCAGGTTGGTCAGCAACAAGGGCCAGTCTCACCTCAGGAGACTATCCAGGAAGAAGTGATAGTAGAACCATCGGTTGGACCGCAGTATCCAGATATTCCAGACCCACCCATAGTTCCACCTACCCCTGTAGAAGTGGACACACCAGCCCTTCTGGAGATCATGAGAGGAATGATGGCCACTCAGCAACATCAGATGTTGGTCCAGCAGCGCATGCACACTCAGCTACAATAGCAGAATGTGTTGCTCAACCAAGGATTGCAGATGGCTTTGGAAAGAGGAGTGAGGGCTGATTCAGGAGCATCAGCCAGGTTTTGCAAGTACAACCCCCGTCGTTTCGAGGGCACGGAGGATGCCATCTCAGCAGATACATGGCTTAAGGATATAGAGGCTATTCTGACAGCGGCTAAGGTACCGACAGAAGAGCGTGTGGATCTAGTGAAGTTGTTACTTCAGGATCTCGCACGTGATTGGTGGGAATCAGAGGAAGTGGGCATCAGACGTCCTGTGGCTTGGGACGATTTTACTACAAGATTCAAGACCAAGTACTATGGAGTTGTGGCGCAGTTTGAGCTACAACAGAAGTTTATCAACCTCAGGCAGGCCGGCAAGACTGTAGATGCTTATGCAGCGGAGTTCTGCAGATTGAGTAGATTCGCCCCAGAGATGGTAGCAACAGAGCGCCATAGGGCCATGAGGTTTCAGCAAGGGTTTCATCTCGAGCTCTTGCAATTGATAGAGGGGCACAACTACCAGACTTTTGATGAGATATTGACGGCAACTCGAAGGCATGAGCTCACCATTCAGAGGCTTGCGACAAGGACTGGGGGTCAGAAGAGATCCCACAGTCAGATAGAAGGAGGAGGGGGAGCAGCGCCCCGAACAACAGCACCATCCACTGGCATTCGTATCCACGATGTGGCGATACGAGGACCAGCACCACCCAGGCAGCAGCAGCAGCAGCAACAGAGGAAGAACCAGCAACCCCCGGCGGGCTGTACTTATTGTGGGAAGATGGGACATACTCGAGATGTGTGTCGGACATTAAATGGACTGTGTCTGATATGTGGAAATCCAGACCATCGGGTTACCACATGTCCCATGAATTCGAGGTCAGGAGGACCAGGGCAGCAGTTTCCTGCTCTGCCAGCACCAGGGGCAGGCCTGTATCGGGGACCAGCGGTGGCAGTTAGGCCATTGGTGCAGCGTCCGTTAGTACCGCAGGCTCAGATGTTTCGGCAGCAGGGACCGCCGATGCAGCAACACCAGCATAGACCACCCCAGCATCATCAAGGCAGGGGCCAGCAGCAGCACCAGGCTAGGCCGCAGTATGGAAATCAGCAAGGAGGTCGAGGGCAAGCATTCACTCTGTCCTTGGAAGAGGCATTGGCATCGGGAGATGTTATGGTAGGTAACATTCTCGTCGTCTCATATCCCGCAGTAGCATTGTTTGATTCGGAAGCATCCCATTCATTTATATCTGTACGATTTGCGACACGACTAGGAATGGAGTTCGAGGCATTGCCAGGGAGGTTGAATATACTCACTGGTAATGGGCTCGTAGGAGTTAGTAGAGTTATTTTAGCATGTAGCGTTGTGGTTTGCGGGCATTCCTTACCTGCCCGGTTGATAGAATTTTCTGTTGGAAATTTTGACGTTATCTTAGGCATGGACTGGCTGAAAGACAGTCATACGACAATAAATTGTCGTAGAGGGAGTGTATCTTTTGATATTCCAGGCATGAAGAGATTCACCTTAGTCAGATCAGAGGTAACTCAGCAAGAGCAGGGAGTAGTGACGGCGATGGAGGAAGTTCAGATCCCGAAGGTAGTTGAAGAATTTCTAGACGTATTTCCTGAAGAACTTCCAGGTCTACCACCAGTTAGAGATATTGAGTTCAGTATAGAATTGGCACCAGGAACTAAACCGATATCAGATCGAGTTTACAGAATGGCAGATTCAGAGCAGGCCAAGGTATATGAGCACATAGAGGAATTGAAGGAGAAGAAGTTCATTCAAGCTAGCGTGTCACCATGGGCAGCACCAGTGGTACTTGTGGGAAAGAAGGATGGGTCGTCCAGATTGTACATTGACTACAGGAAGCTTAACGCGGCAATAGTGAAGAACAAGTACCCATTACCCAGGATCGACGACTTATTTGATCAGTTGAGCAAAGCCAGAGTTTTTTCCAAGATAGATCTTCGTTCAGGGTACCATCAGGTGAGGGTTCGGAAGGAAGATATCCCCAAGACAGCTTTCAGGTCGAAGTATGGGCATTACGAGTTCTTAGTAATGCCGTTTGGTTTGACCAATGCTCCAGCAATATTCATGGATTTGATGAACCGCATCTTTATGCCATATTTAGACCAGTTTGTCGTTGTATTTCTTGACGACATTCTCGTATACTCTGCTAGTGAAGAGGAGCATGAAGACCACCTCAGGAAAGTGTTGCAGGTTCTGAGAGAGAACCAGTTGTATGCCAAGCTCAGCAAGTGTGAGTTTTGGTCGGATCACATTTCATTTTTGGGTCATATCATATCAGGAGCTGGAGTAGCAGTAGATCCCAAGAAGGTAGAAGTAGTAGAGAGTTGGCCAGTACCCAAGACCGTAGCAGATGTGCGAAGTTTCTTGGGATTGGCAGGATATTACAGAAGGTTTGTGTCAGACTTTGCAAGGCTTTCAGCGCCCATGACCCGTTTGACCCGGAAGGATGTGCCATTCGTTTGGTCGGCAGAATGTCAGGCATCATTCGAGACTTTGAAGCAGAAGTTGATATCAGCACCTATTCTTACATTGCCAGTTGGATCCGGAGGTTTTACAGTATATTGTGATGCGTCAGGTAAAGGACTTGGATGTGTCCTTATGCAACATGGAAAGGTGATAGCATATGCATCTAGGCAGCTTCGGGACCACGAGAAGAATTACCCAACTCATGATTTGGAGTTAGCAGCAGTAGTGTTTGCTCTGAAGCTATGGAGACATTACTTATATGGTGACCGGGTGGAGATGTACACAGACCATAAAAGTCTGAAGTACATCTTTACTCAGAAGGAACTGAACATGAGGCAGAGAAGATGGCTGGAGTTGATTAAGGATTATGACGTGGAGCTTCAGTACCACCCAGGCAAGGCGAATGTAGTGGCAGACGCTCTCAGCAGGAGAGGCGGCGCATTTATGTTGACAACACAGAAACATATCTTAGAAGACCTTCAGGAGATGGGCATCGAAGTTATACTTCCTAGTGATGTAGGAGTTCTAACTAGTCTACAAGTCCAATCTGACTTGGTAGACAGGATCAAGACAGCTCAGGCATAGGACCCGAGGATTCAGAAGCTTAGGGCAGAATGTGAGTCAGGACTCAGGAAGGAGATGCGGATCCACGAAGATGGTACACTTAGGTTCGGATCGCGTCTATGTGTGCTTAGTGGAGATATCAGACAGGAGGTTATGGTAGAAGCTCACAGTTCTCAATATTCTATTCACCCTGGAGGGACCAAGATGTACCAAGATATCAAGCAACATTTCTGGTGGAACGGGATGAAGAGAGAGATAGCTAGATTTGTTTCCCGTTGCTTGGTATATCAGCAAGTGAAGGCAGAACAGCAGAGGCCAGCTGGGTTATTGCAACCGCTTCCTATCCCGAAATGGAAATGGGAGCATATTACAATGGACTTTGTGACCGATTTACCGAGATCACCAAGTGGTAAGGATGCTATTTGGGTGATAGTAGATCGGCTTACAAAGGTAGCACACTTTCTTCCTTTCAGAGTAGGGCAATCTACAGAAAAGTTGGCAGAGTTATATATGCAACAGATAGTCAGGCAGCATGGAGTCCCTGTCAGTATTGTGTCGGATCGAGATACCCGCTTTACATCGCATTTCTGGATGAGCTTACATCATAGTCTGGGTACCAAGTTAAGGTTTAGCACGGCTTACCATCCGCAGACGGATGGGCAATCAGAAAGAATGATTCAGACTTTAGAAGATATGTTACGAGCTTGCACTCTAGATTTTGGAGGGTCTTGGGAGAGTCACCTGCACTTGGTCGAGTTCTCATACAACAATAGTTATCAAGCCAGTATCAAGATGGCGCCATTCGAAGCATTATATGGTAAAAAGTGCAGGTCACCGCTTGCATGGGATGATATCGGGGAGAGGAAGATGCTAGGCCCAGAAATGATTGTTCAGACGGTTGAAGTAGTTAAAGGGATTAGAGAGCGACTTCGAGTTGCGCAGGATCGACATCGTCATTGGGCGGATCAGCATCGTAGGCTGCTAGAGTTTTCTGTTGGGGTCCACGTATTCTTGCGGATCTCACCTACTCGTGGGGTCATTAGATTTGGCGTTCGCGGGAAATTGAGTCCGCGGTACGTAGGCCCATTTGTTATCCTTGATCGGATAGGCGATGTTGCTTATCGTTTATCACTCCCACCTTCGTTACGAGAGGTGCATGACATATTTCATGTATCTCAATTACGTAGGTATGTATCGGACCCAAGTCATGTCCTCGATCATTCTGAGCTGGTTGTTGGTACCAACCTGTCTTACGAGGAACAGCCTGTGTCCATTTTGGACCGAAGAGAGAAGATACTCAAGAACCGAACAATTAGTCTTGTCTGTGTTGCTTGGGGTCATCACTCCTTGGGAGAGTCAACGTGGGAACGTGAGGATGATATCCGATCACGGTATCCACACCTGTTTGACTCACAAGGTATATCTTTTTCTGTATACCTTGATTGTCTTGATTTCTCATGCTTATCGCCTTATGGATAGAACTACCTGATATCGTAGATTGATAGATTTACATATATAGTACTTTCTTTTGATATGGTAACAATGATTGCTTGCTCACTAGAATTGCTTGATCACTAGAATTGCTTGTATTAGTTGCTCCGAATATTTCTACCTGCATGGATTTGAAATTCCGAGGACGGAATTTTTCTAAGGTGGGTAGAGATGTCACTCCCCGTTCCCGGAATGCATATTTCTATATATGTACAACTCATGTGTATTTACTTAGTATTTATCATGTATTATTTTGTATTTAAATTTCTTTAGTTTCATGTTAATTAATTATCTGCTCTTAAATTTTCATGTTAATTAATTTCCTGCAAATTTTATTTCTGCAATTATATTTCTGCAATTTTATTACCTGCATTTTATTTGCTGCTTTAGTGTTATTGGGTTTCGGTTTGCTGGATCCCCTTAAACCCAGCCCAACACCCCACCTACCACCACTCCCCCTATTTAAAGCTTCCATCTCTTTCTCTCTCCTCATTACTTCATTCTCACCATTTCTTATTCTTCTTCTTCTTCCTCTTATTACTCCCCACCACCTACCAGCAGCAGGAGAAGGCAAGTGCAAACTTGCTTCTCAATCACCCATTTTTATGGTTCATTTGCCTTCTTCTCGTGATTCCAAGAGAGATTAGTTCTTAGCATTTTTGATTTCTACGGCTGGTTTTCTCTAGATCTAAGTTATAGTATTTCGGCTGTTCTTGGGTTCTTGGTCCACCAACTTAGCATGTATTTTGGCACTGGAGCAAAGGCTCCATGGGACTTGGAGTTTGGGAGATGTTTCACGCACACGTTCTTACGTGCTCGCGTAAACATCAGCCCAGTCACGCACACGTCTATACGTGTTTGCGTGTATTTTCAGTCACGCTAACGTTCTCATGAGCGTGCGTGTATTTTCAGTCACGCTCGCATTTGCGTGCGTGTATTTTCAGTCATGCTCGCATTTGCGTACGTATATTTTCAGTCACGCTCGCATTTGCGTGCGTGTATTTTCAGTCACGCCCGTATTTGCATGCGTGTATTTTGAGTCAATCTCATATCCATGAGCTTGCGTGCGTGACTTTTCATGATCATATTGTGCGTGACTTTTGGCGTGCGTGACTTTTTCACCCTCACGTTGAGAGTGCGTGCGTGAATCACTTGTCACGCTTCACTTTTCACACCCACACTTGCCAGCGTGTATTATGTTATACGCTCACTCCTCCATGCTAGACTTAGCGTGACTTGTTGGTCTTAGCAGAGACTTCTTGCGTGACTTTTGGACTTAGCTTGGACTTGTTGGCGTGACTTCCTGGCTTGGGTGTTTTTATTCTGTTCCATACTTTATTCATTTAATAGTAGCATGATAATTCCCTATTATATCCTTACGCCTTTTTTTGCATGAACCCGGAAATCTTAGCATGTTAATATTTTAATACCTATGGTTGTGTATTAGTGCCAAATGTCTGGATTGGTATATGGATATCCAGTGAGACTGGAACTTGACCCTTGAGAGTTATAGACTCGACCCTATTTAATGCTAAATAACTTTCATGCCTTGTCACCATTAATGACGATAGTTATTTGACTAATTGATCATGCGTTCCTAGTTGGAACTAAGAGACTGGCTAGTCGTCTTATTAAAATGAATGAATGAGACACGTTCATGTTATGAACTATTGCAATCGACTGGCTGATCCTGAATATTGACATACATGCACATGCAGGCTTCAATCTATTTATTTAATTATTTATTTATTTATTTTCTACAAAAGAAGCATGTGTACTTTATGGTCAAGGCATGATTACCGGGGTTAGATTTGATTGTTGCATTACGCTATGTAAGACCTGCAACCTAACCGCACTGGTATCGTTGTAGAGTTGAGCATATCGTACCCTGTACGAAAGTACTCATTTGAATGACCATGATCCACGACATGGGATTTCACTCAACGTAGGGACTATTAAGTTAAATAAAATAATGATTGCATGGAGAGAATGGATTCCCGAGTTCTTACATGGCAGCCCCCTTGGGACGAATAGTACCCGACGGGCCGGCTAGTTCCCACAGATACTGTAAATCTGCCACACGGGCAGGGAACAGTATCTACTTTTATTATTATTATTGTATATTGTATATTGACGGGCGTCCTGCTAGGACTCGTCTAATTTATGCATGGCGCACATGATTGACTGGATAGACTAGCCTTGCTCGTACATAGTAAGAACTGAGGAATCTTTATTACATTATTCCAGGATAACTTGGGACGCACAATAGCAAGCCGTAGAATTTGATTGGCCGTTCAAGATGATTTGTTTGTGTACTGTACTACTCTGTTACCTAACTGGGATGATCAGAATGTCAGGACATGACGGGCCAACTTCTGTCCTTGTTTGGCTGGGAGGTTGGTTCGAAGTGTCGTAATGTGATGTGAATCCTAGTAGCAAGCAGAGATCTATTATTATATTCTTTTACTTACTGGTTTATGTCCTTCAGATCGTCCTTCCTTGTGGTACTTGCTATTAGAGGTCTAATCTCTCTGGTTTTGCATGGCCAGATTTAGAGCCGGTGCCCGAGGATCCAGCGTACTTCTACCTCCAAGATGGTCAATACTAGAGACATGATTGCAGGAGGACTCGAGTGGGTTCCTTACTTCACCACTCGTTTTTTTATTTACCTTTATACTTAGCCGTTTGGCACCGACATGTTAGTCGGATTGTCTTGTACTTACTTTTACATGATTGTAATTAAGTCAGACTGCAGCTGATAACAATTGTGTATACTTGCTATATCATCTGGCTATATTTTGTAAAGCCAGATCTCAAGAACATTTTGACTGAGCGTTTGGGACGCCTTACTGCTTTATTTTATATGTTCTCTATTTCTGTTTCCTTGCTTGAATGATTGAGACAATAGATGTGAAATGACCATAGTAAGACCTTTATGTAGTATGCACCCCCTTGTCTGGTTAGACAGCATTGATCGTATTATACGGTATTCATCTACCCATAATACGTAGCTGGCTGAGTCATTCCCCCGCTCTCCAGTATTCTGGTTCTGGGGCGTGACAATACTCTACTACACAAATAGGTTTTTCCCTTTCCTGGCTCATTGTCCCTCATCCTCCGCATATCCATTCTTATTTTCCTGATACCTCGTTTGAATGAACCAATGATACTCTCAGGGACAACCGATTCTAGATCTTATACAATTATCTGACCCAAGAAATGTGGTTCAGAATATTGAATATGTCCTAGTTGCTATGTTCTTGGGCACATGTACAAAAATGGGTCCGATCCAGTCCCTACCAAGTCTCAACTGGACTACTCCCCAACTCGACCAACTGATACCTTACCTTCTTCCTATAGAAGCAGTATCTAACACTGCTATATTGTGGGACAGCCTAATCCTCAACTAAAAGTTGTACTCTCTGTTACTCACCTAGGTTGGTTTCTAATTCCTTTACTGAACCAACTAGGTAACCCTAGTATATGCAAGTGCACATGTATACCATGACCCCTTCTCCTTTCTTGCATACAGGTATCTACCTGTATGTATCTGAACTCTGGTTTACTCGATAGTTCTCATACTTATGTCCCCCAATTCCTTGATACTCTTCTATTTTACTGATACTCTAGTATACACAGGTCCACCATGCACTTGTAGATTTGAACTCGCTTGGGTACCTACCTACTGTTACTAGATATTTCCTATCTTGCACATCACATCCGAGCCCATGTTTTTGGGATATAGATGGATACTAAAAGGCACAACCCCCAATCGATACTTTCTATGCAGCTGATACAAGGTTGGTAAACGGACACATTAACCTAATAGGCACCACTGATATCCTCACGTGTGGTTTGGTATGTGACAGGATGAAGCACCCATACTATATACATCAGTGTACCCCTCTAGAGTTTTACCCCATATCTGTCATGGTCGCACTGTTTAGATACAGGCATCTGTATCTGCTAGGTTGACTCATATCCTACACATTTAAGTCTATCATGCCTCCCTGTTTCTCAAAGACTTTGTACCCTTACTTGAACTTACATGGTCACTTATGATAGATGATATAAGGCTAATGTATCAGTATATGGGCGGATACTCTATCAAAATTATCATGCTGGTTTGTGACTGGTACTAAGATGTCTACCCATTACTATAGTCGAAATTCGATGACTAGAGGTGGACTTGATACCAGATCTGAATGGGTATCCGGTATGAAACCAATTGTCTACCATCGAAATTTGATTCTTGGGTCGAGTACAACATCGGTATCGAACTTATAATAAGATGTTATACGCATCACCGCGATATTAATATGGTACCAAGTTGCTAATGAGTTACTAAGCGGCCTCGTCCCTTTTTACTGACCTATAGAAACCTCCGATCTAATACTCTGAAATCATGGAGGAGATACATGGGTTGGGGACATGACCATATACCCTTCTCCATGATTTTGTTGCTGCCACTAATGCGCGATACTCGACTAAGGTATCAGTGGTTTTATGGAGAATTAATTCAGAATGGATGCAACCAAAACAAGGTAAGAACATATAATAGATCACTTCATGTATCGAGCAATATTTGTAAACATGGCTTTGGTGCCTAAGCTGCTAACCTAACCCAAGGTCTACTACAAAGGAGAGAGATTTCGAGCCCTTACCTCTCGAAGAGTTCCTGCATGTTGCAACCGTATAGGCAGCCTTGAGATGAGGAATCCTCAAGGCTTGCAAGGGTGATGATCTGCTTAGGGTTCGTGGGAAGGATTTGTAGTTGGTTGCCATCTCCCCTATATATCTAGTGTTTAGATAGGATCAATAGGAAGAATAGATAAAGAAAAAGGATTTGAATTTCTTATGGTTTATCCTACTTAATAGGAATGGTCGAATCTGTTATTTGAGATCAACTCAAAACAGGGGTTTATCAACGGCTACAGCTTCTGTTGAATTTAAAAGAACCAAATTTACGTTAAAGCCCTAGAGAAATAACATTTTTGCATAAAAGGAAGTTACTTTTCCTTTATTGGTATTTTATGTAAAGAGCCCTAGTCAATTAAATGAACTAATTCAAGAAAAGGGATAGTAAATAAAAAGAAAAACGATCAAGGGGTTTACACCTGAATATAACTAAGTCACAACTAACAATCGGAACAATCTGATACCAACTGAATATAAGTACTAGACTAAACTATGCACCCTCTACTGAGCTAAATGCTCTTCAGGCTCCTGAATGTCACCCTCATATGCCCCATAGAAGGTAGGACAGTCATCATCATCATCTGTAATATTTTTAACAAGTCCAGTCAGGACAGGAACGAGCACAATACATCTCACGGAGTTCATATCATGTTAGGAAATATAAAGCGTACAAAAGAGTAAGATACATGGACTGTAAGGAAATATATATAAAAATGAGAGAGATTTGATAACTGAAAATATCAATATACATGATAAGTACGAACTGTAAGTAACCCGTGATTTTAGAGCATGAGATGGTTATATAAACGGGTTAGGAAAATGCAAGGGTAACTCCATCATACGTGAGTGTACAATGGATATATACAAGATTTTTAAAAGATTTCACAAGATGGAATTTTGATCACATAATCATTTCCTACTCCCCCTCCCCAGTCAATACACAAGGATCCAGTCAAGTTACGTTACCTTGCACAAGAGGTTTTTATCATGTTCGCTCACGTGATCATGAGAGGACAAGATTGCACAAGAGTATACATAAATAGAGGTGTACATGAAATACAAGATGTTCGTGAAATGCACATGACAACTGTATTTGATGCACCCCGAGGGGAATAACATCGTATGACAAGATCCATAGGGTACCAATCCGTGATAATAACGTGACAGCATCATGTAAAGTAATCTAGAGCAAGAATATAAATCCTAACAAGTATGAAATGATCAGAGAATTTACTCGCATGTGATCTGAATGTATGTGAGAATATAATATTCGAGATGAGGTATCTGACTCCTATTTAGAGAAACACAAGTTAAGATGTATACAGGGGATGATAAATGAAATGTACAATGCATCTATATGATTTCTAGGTCAATCTAGGTCAAAGTCAACTCTTGGTCAACGAAAGTCAATTACACTAGTCAATTAGGCCAATCCTAGTCCAAACAAATCTTACTAGGCCTAACCAGGCCTAGTCTAGCACTCAAGGCTAGACACAAGCAAGACACCAATATCACCCAAGGCATATATATATATATACACACACACACACACACACACACACACACACACACACACACACACACACACACACACACACACACACATCTCAATTGGCATAGCCTATAACTTAATTAGCAATAGACATATATACAATACATTGCATATAAACACTCATGCCTACATCTATTATTTATCATTGCATTCATATATAGACATATACATCTTGCATTTAGGCTTGCATACATACATTATAGATACATGCAAAAATATATTATCTATCATTGCATATATCAACCTATATATATATATATATATATATATATATATATATATATATATATATTCTATTATATATATATATATATATATATATATATATATATTCTATTATATATATATATATATATATATATATATATATATATATATATATATATATATATATATATATATATATATATATATATATAATAGAGAGGGGGTGAGGTTGTGTGTGTGGTAGATAAAAGTGTCAATGTGGGTATAGCATATGTATACAAGTGTAAAGAGTGTGGGAGTGGAAGGTGTCTTAGTTAAGGGTTCAAGTTCTCAGGTGTTATAGTGATACTGTGTCACAGTTCAGAAAAAGAGGTATAAGAGAGTGAGTGCAGTGACATATAGGTATTATGAAATATACAGTGTACATACATAAAAAGGGGGTTAGTCTCAGGAAAACTGACAGCACAAGGGTTTTAGACATTGGAAAAGGGTTTAGTGAAGCTAACATTAACATATATATATTTGCACATAGCATGTCTATATGTATCTAACATAGGGGGAAAAATATAGGATATGGTGTGTGAGTTCATGAGACTGGACAGCAGGGTGTGTCTAGTTAACAGTGAATGGAAACTCAGTATTGCATACATATATCCAATGAATCCAATTCTCAGTTCAAATAATGAAACCTAATTCCATTTTTAGATTTTATCTAGTAGTGAACATTCAGTTCACAGGTTATGCAACAAAACTTAGGTTAAAATATCCATTCCAACTCAGTTATACATTAAACATGTATCAAGAACATTGCATTATATATCAAAATCAGTTCGAACTTAACCAAAACCCAAAACTGATCACCACGACGATTTCCAGATATTTGAACATGTATCACAGTCACCATTATAGGTTAAAACATATCAATTAAATTTTATTTACAAATTAAAACCTATTTCAACTTAGTTATCATGGTATCAGTGGCATATATTCGAACTCCAAAATCTTTAATTCGACTACCATATCAATTAATCCAAAACTCGAATTCAAAAAACCAACCTACTGAATTTCATAGGAATTCAAATAACATAAAAAAACACAAAATCAAACCGATAGGTAACCCAGGTTTTCACAGTTCGAGTATGTATCTGAAATTCATTTCGAAAACATCAAATTGAAACCTAATATCACATCCAAACCCAAATCAACTTGTACAGAGTGTCCCCCACATGTCAACGTGTCAGGGGGTTTGGTTCGCATCCACAAACTGGATAGGAACATGTCCAGAACAATATAAAAACAGAGTGTACAGAACTGCCCAGACACAGCCTCGTGCGGGCGTGTCACAGGCTCGTGCACTCGACACACGACACTAGTGTCCTCGTGCATGTGTCCCTGTGTTCACCCAGAGTAGGGACATGTATGAGTGTCTGCATCGTGTCTACGTGAGTCATGTCAAGAGTAATACGTGCATATCAGACACGTTTTTCTCGTGTGTGCAATGTAGTGTGATTCAGTGCAGTCGAGATTCCACCTCGAATACTGAACCATTTGGTCCTAAACTTTAGGAGGTTAATGTCAGACATTGCCCCAACATCTACCTCAAAATTCTTGTGTCCACGTGTCCTGTGTTGGTAGAACTCAGTGTTGAGCAGCAGGACATGTGCGCAGTGTATCGTGCAGCATATCCGTATCAATTTTCGACACAAAAATGATACGAACTTGTGCTCAGTGCATGGGAAATAAATAACACACATATAGGGCTATACATACATGAAATCGGTTTTGATAAAGTTGATTAAAACAGTGGCTTAGACATTTCATCAAACACTTGTTCACAAGCACTGATACATGAAACTATGGAAAGAAATTGAAAATTTGAATGAGTTTGATAGGTTTTACCTAATGAGGGTGAAACCTCAATGTAGAGGCCTATGAATGAGAGCCTTCCTCCAACTTGCAATGATTCTAAGCCCTTGAATCCTTGCTAGCTAGTCACCAATGATGTCCTCTACTGTTGAGAAGTCTAATGCAATTGGTTTTGTCCAATTTGGAGGAGAAATGGAGAATTGGTGAAGGTTTGGAGAAGAACACAAGTAGGGTTCTTTGTAGAGATGAAAAAGAGGCAAGAAATTGTGAAGGGGTGATTTAATAGGGAGGGAATGGGCTTGATGGCTGTGGTAAATGATTAGGGTTAGGGTTTTAGATGAGTGGCTAAGGTTTGTCCACTAATTTCTTGCTCAATCAAGGGCTCTCATCAAAAGTAGGTTTCTAACATAATATCTAACCAAAATATCTTCTAACGTAATATCTAAATATTAATCTAACTTAGTCATTAAGTCTCTAACCTTCTAACTAAGCTTCCATGAACATCATTAACATCTAGGTTAGGTCAAAACTAGGTTAGTCTCTAATAAAAATGGTTAGCACCACAATAATCAATCAAAATTCATTTTCATTAAAAAGTCCAAAATGACCAAAATACTCCTAGGCTAAAAAGTCACAATTAGTCATCCTAATCACATGGTTAGGTCCCCATGGTCATGGTTAGTCTCTAGGTCATGCAGTCTCTAGGGTTGCACTAGTAAAACATCAAAATCACAAGTCATAGTTTTAAATAGTTTTAAATAGATTATAAATCACCATAAATCATATCATGATTTAAATAACATTATTAAATAATTAAAAATACAAAAGTTTAAAATAACCCTCATTTTAGAAACTGGGTGCTACACTTGTCATGGTTGGATCCACTATACTAGTCGGAGGCGAAGAGTATTAGCGCAGATATGTGATCAGTACCCTCCTCGCACGCATGGATCGACTATACTTATCATGGTTCGATCCACTATACTAGTCTATGCATCCATTTGGACAATATTATCGAATAAGTGTATCTATCTTTGTAGAATTATCTTCAAATAAATATGAATTACTATCTGCAGAATCGTTCGTGGATGTACAACCGTCATCCTGATGACACGTGCGGTGTGCGGGATGAATTCATAGAGGCTGTACAACATTTCTTGCAGTTTTCCAAGGCGTTCCCTCAGTACATGGACGGTACCAAAATTAAGTATCCATGTGTGAGATGTCGCAACTTGAAATATCATCCAGAAGTGGAAGTTACATATCATATATACTCGAAGGGTTTCAAGCCGAATTACTATCAGTGGTGCGCGCATAGAGAACTTGTGTCTTTAGCGTCGGAGTATGAGCCTTATGTGGATGTCCACAACAACGCTGCTTACGACGATGGGTTGATGAACATGGTTTTTGATACTGCGGGGCCTAGTTTCGATCCGGACAATCATGATGCACCTGAGGAGGCACCGAATGTCGATGCTGCAAAGTTTATGGAATTGCTAGAGAATGCAAGGACTCTATTATACCCTGGTCGTGAGGATCATTCACCGTTGGAGGTGGTCACAAGATTATTGAGCATCAAGTCCGATTTTAACATGTCGTAAGATTGCTACAACCGACTTATGGAGTTGATTATAGAAATATTGCCCGAGGGTGCAAAGTTACCTAAAGTCTTTTACCGGTCTAAGAGGATGGTGAGATCGCTCTAGATGGGATACGAGAAAATCGATGCATGTCGCAACAGGTGCATGTTGTATTACAAAGACGACAAGGATGAAGACGCCTGCAGATTTTGTGGTGCTGATCGCTACAAGGGCAGTGGTAGAGAAAAGTCTGTCGGTGCAAAGAAGCCTACAGATTCAATACACTACTTGTCGTTGATGTCGTGGTTGCAGTGGTTGTTTATGGTAAAGGAAACTGCAGAAATATGAGTTGGCATAAGCAGGAATAGGCCGAATGAGTGTTGGATCACCCATCTGATGGAGAAGCATGGAAGCACTTTGATCGAGAGTATCCAGATTTTGCTTCTGATTTGCGTAATGTCAGATTGGGTCTCTTCTCCGACGGTTTTATCCCATTCAGACTTCCCAGTATTCGTGTTGGCCTGTGATCGTCACTCTGTACAACCTATCGCCTTGGATGTGCGTCAAGTCTCCGTATATTTTCCTCACTGTTATTATCCCGGGTCTGAATAATCCGAAAAGGAACATCGATGTGTATTTACAGCCATTGATTGATGAGTTGAATCAACTATGGGAAGTAGGTTCCAACACGTATGATGTTTCACGAAAATAAAATTTTCAAATGCGGGCAGCACTTATGTGGACCATTAACGACTTTTCAGCCTATGGAATGTTATCTGGATGGAGCACGCATAGTCGTCTTTTATGTCCATATTGCATGGTCCGCACTAAGGCTTTTCGTTTGAAACATGGAGGCAAACCATGCTTCTTCGATTGTCATCGACTATTCCTGTCGAAGGATTATCCGTACCAGAGGAACAAGAATGCTTTTCGTACTAGCATTATGGAGAAGGCTAATCCACGGCCAAGGTGGCCCGGATACACGATATGGGAAGAGGTAAAAGATTTGCCGAGAGCTATTGATGGGAAGAGGTAAAAGATTTACCGAGAGCTATTGAAGAGCCTGCTAAGGGCTACAAGTGTGACAGATTTGGTCACACTCATAACTGGACAAAGAAGAGTATATTCTGGGATCTGCCATATTGGAGCACCAATTCGATTAGACATAACCTTGATGTCATACATATCGAGAAGAATATGTTTGACAACATAATTAATACTGTAATAGACGTAAAGGGGAAGACGAAAGACAATCCAAAGGCTAGATTGGACTTGGAAGAAATATATAGACGTCATGCATTGCATTTGATAGAGGAGGGAAATGGGAAGTTGAAGCAGACTAAGGCAATTTTCTCACTGGAGAAGGAGGATAAAGTAAGACTTTTTAGGTGGATTCAAGGTCTAAAATTTCCAGACGGGTATGTTTCGAACTTGAGAAGATGCGTCGACCTCAAGGAGAACAAACTGACAGGTATGAAGAGCCATGATTGTCACGTATTCATGGAAAGGTTAATTCTGATTGTATTTTGGGAATCTTACCCTAGGTTGTTTGGGATCCATTGACCAAGCTTAGCATATTTTTCAGAGATCTTTATTCTACTAAGTTGTTCGTCGATCGTCTCGAAAAGCAGGAGAACGATATTGCGGTAATACTGTGCAAGCTCGAGAAGGTATTTTCTCCTGGATTCTTCGACTCCATGGAGCATTTGCCAATTTATCTTTTCTATGGGACACGTGTTGGTGGACCTGTCGGTTATCGGTGGATGTACCCGTTTGAGCGGCATTTGAACCACCTAAAGAGGAAGGTGAAAAACAAGGCTCGGGTCGAGGGTTCTATTTGTGAAGCCTATATTCTCTAGGAGATTACAAACTTCTGCTCGACGTATTTCAAACCTCATATTGCTACGAATAGAACGATGGCTCCGAGAAATGACGACGAATATCAAGAATCTAATGATGGAATACTGAAAGTATTCAATACGTCCGGAAAGCCTTCGAAAAAAATAAAGAAGAGATATTTGAATGACGAAGAGCTAAGGGCTGCTCAGTTGTATATATTACTCAATAGCGACGAGGATGAAGTGGAGAAGCTAGATGGGTAAGTAATTAATGATGAGTTTACGTCATCTCAATGTAATATTATAAGCTAATATTTTTGTACTAATCGGCGGTTGCTTCGTTATTTTTCAGCACATATAATGATGAGTTGTGGCCGGTTAGACCCTACCTAACAGACGGAGCATTACAATAAGAAATGAGATGTCATTTTCCTTCTTGGTGGAGCGAATATATAAGCAGCTCGATAATTACTGGTCTCTTATAATGTAACTACGTAATAAATAACTTACTATCTCTTCTTTGGTATTCAGGTCGATCGTCTAATTTCATCCGAGATTGAATTAGTTAGAACTCTTGCCAAGGGACCAATTATTGCTGTTAAAATATGGCCAAGTTACTGTGTGAATGGTTTTAGGTTCAAGTCGACAAATGCTCCGATCTGAGACAGCTTTCTGGATCTTGATTCCACGAAAAACAGTTGTCTGTGTATCAAATCTTCGAACTACAAAGACGTCGATCCAGGAAATAATTTCTTTGGCATCTTGTAAGAGATTGTAGAGTTGATATATAATTATGGCAGAGAACCTGCAAAGATCGTGTTGTTCAAGTGTGAATGGTTCGATCCGATTGAAAATCAAGGTTGGAAAATTGACAAGCATGGTCTTGTGGATATAAACTACAAGCGTAGATATCAAGGCTATGAACCATTTGTCCTATCAACTTAGGCTCAGCTCGTGTACTTCACAGCTTATCCGAGACAGGGAGCAACAAAGTCTGACTGGTAGGAAGTATGTAAGACTAAAGGTAGAGATACTTTTGATATTGACGAAAAAGCTTATCAGGAGAACGAGCTACCTCTTGTAACCAATATTGTTGATGTGGACTCCACGGAAGTTACGCATTACACGACTAATATAAAAGATGTAGAATTATTCGAAGAGGAAGGTGAAGCTGACAAAGGCGAAGATGAAAGTGAAGATGAGGAGGAAGAGGAAGATAAGGTCGAGGAAAACGAACAAGATGAATATTCTGAAGATGATTGAGAGAGATGTACTTTTATTTTCGTATTATGTAGAGTTGGTTATTATCTAGTCTTGGTTACGATCTGAACTTAGATGTTTCTTGTAGAATATACTATCTGGACTTAGATGTTTCTTGTAGAATGTACTATCTAAACTTAGATGTTTCTTGTCGAATATACTATCTGGACTTAGATGTTTCTTGTAAAATGTATCATCATATGTTATCTTGATTATTATCGTGTCTTTGTTGTACTTTCATATTTCTAGTCTCTATTATTTGTTGTATCATTATATATTGTTATCAGGTATGACAGGTCATTGCGGATCGTTCTGTATGTCCCGACATTGGGGAGGACGGGGTTCTCCTTCGGTACCTCCTACTGGTACTGGCAGAGGACGGGGTTCTCCTTCGGTACCTCCTACTGGTACTGGCAGAGGATGGGGTTCTCCTTCGGTACCTCCTACTGGTATCGGCTCTAGATCTTCGTCGCCGAGTAATCCTATGTATCGGACAGTACCTCTGCCTGCTACGACGCTACATGGCGTATCTCCTTGGACGAGTAGTTACAGGCCTGAGACTGCTCCCAAGTCTAGCATTTCTCCTGATGATACGACTATAGAGACAGATGAGCAGATGGAGGAGGCTGAGCCGACGGCCGACCAATATCAAGTAGATGATGCATGCGCACCTCCGGAGGAGACGAGGACGGAGAACTGGGCCGACGGTACAAAGTAAGTATTTTGGTTTATCATTTTTCTGTGTTTATCATAAATTAACTTTTCTCATGAATATAATATGTATGTATAGATATCGTCCCACGTCGGTACAGAGACGACTAGGCCTTTTATTGAGGAATAATTATGGCGGTCCTTGGATAAACTACTCTGATGCTCCGGATGAGAGGAAGGCCTCCTGGTTTGCGCGCTTTAAGATTAAAATATATTTGCTTTTAACATAAATCATATAATTTATGTATATTATATATAATTGATAAATATTTGGTTTGTACTCTTCTAGGCTATGTTTTTCTATCCACTGCACCGGGATGAGCTGATCGAGGGGATGTTTCCTGTCGTCGCTGCTAAGCTGATCCGCGATGCTATTAATGATCAGAAGACTCATAATTTTGCCGAAAAGTCGATCCAAGGTTGCATCAACCCTGATCAGTGGACTGCGATGAAGGCTCGATTCGACAAGCCAAGGTACAAGGAAAAGTCTGAGAAGGCCAAGGCGGCTAGGAAGTAGGGATCAAAGTGGTGCGGTGTGTAAACCCCTTGATCATTTTTCGTTTCGTTTACTATCCCTTTTCTTGAATTAGTTCATTTAATTGACCAGGGCTCTTTACTTAAAATACCAATAAAGGAAAAGTAACTTCCTTTTATGCAAAAATATTATTTCTCTAGGGCTTTAATGTAAATTCGGTTCTTTTAAATTCAACAGAAGGTGTAGCCGTTGATAAACCCCTGTTTTGAGTTGATCTCAAATAACAGATTCAACCATTCCTATTAAGTTGGATAAGCCATAAGAAATTCAAATCAATTTTCTTTATCTATTCTTCCTATTGATCCTATCTAAACACTAGATATATATAGGAAGATGGCAACCGACTACAAATCCTTCCCACGAACCCTAAGCAGATCATCATCCTTGCAAGCCTTGAGGATTCCTCATCTCAAGGCTGCCTACACGGTTGCAACCTGCAGGAATTCTTCGAGAGGTAAGGGCTCAAAATCTCTCTCATTTGTAGTAAACCTTGGGTTAGGTTAGCAGCTTAGGCACCAAATCCATGTTTACAAATATTGCTTGATACATGATGTGATCTGTTATATGTTCTTACCTTGTTTTGGTTGCATCCATTCTGAATAAATTCTTCGTAGAACCACTGATACCTTAGTCGAGTATCGTGCATTAGTGGCAGCAGCAACATCATGGAGAAGGGTATATGGTCATGTCCCCAACCCTTGTATCTCCTCTATGATTTCAGAGTATTAGATCAGAGGTTTCTATAGGTCAATAAAAAGGGACAGGGCCGCTTTGTAACTCATTAGCAACTTGGTACCATATTAATATTGCGGTGGCGCATATAATATCTTACTATCAGTTCGATACCGATGTTGTACTCGACCCTAGAATCAGATTTCCATGGTAGACAATTGGTTTCATACTGGATACACATTCAGATCTGGTATCAAGTCTGACTCTAGTCATCGCATTTCGACTCTAGTAATGGGTAGACATCTTAGTACCAGTCACAAACCAACATGATAATTTTTATAGAGTATCCGTCCATATACTGATACATTAGCCTTCTATCATCTATCATAAGTGACGAGGTAAGTTCAAGTAAGGGTACAAAGTCCTTGAGAAATAGGAAGGCATGATAGACGTAGAAGATGTGTGGATAGGAGTCGACCTGGCAGATACAGATGTCTGTATCTAAATAGTACGACCATGACAGATATGGGGTAAAACTCTAGAGGGGTACACTGATGTATATAGTAAGGGTGCTTCATCCTGTCACATACCAAACCACACATGATGACATCAGTGGTGTCTATTAGGTTAACGTGTCCGTTTACCAACCTTGTATCAGCTGTACGGGAAGTATCGGTTGGGGGTTGTCCCTTTTAGTATCCATCTATATCCCAAAAACTTGGGCTCGAATGTGATGCGCAAGATAGGGAATATCTAATAGTAGTAGGTAGGTACCCAAGCGAGTTCAAATCTACAAGTGCATGGTGGACCTGTGTATACCAGAGTATCAGTAAAATAGAAGAGTATCAAGGATTTGGGGGACATAAGTATGAGAAATATTGAGTAAACTAGGGTTCAAATACATACATGTAGATACCAGTATGCGAGAAAGGAGAAGGGGTCATGGTATATATGTGAACTTGCATATATAAGGGTTACCTAGTTGGTTCAGTAAAGGAATTGGAAACCAACCTAGGTAAGTAACATAGAGTACAACTTTAAGTTGAGGATTAGGCTATCCCACAATATAGTAGTGTTAGATACTGCTGCTATAGGAAGCAGGTAAGGTATCAGTTGGCCGAGTTGGGGAGTAGTCCAGTTGAGACTTGGTAGGGGCTAGATCGAACCCATTTTTGTACATGTGCCCAAGAACAGAGCAACTAGGACAGACTCAATATTCTGAACCACATCTCTTAGATCAGATAATTGTATAAGATCTAGAATCGGTTGTCCCTGAGAGTATCATTGGGACATTCAGACGAGGTATCAGGAAAATAAGAATGGATATGCGGAGGATGAGGGACAGTGAGCCAGGAAAGGGAAAAACCTATTTGTGTAGTAGAGTATATATGGTACTACCTATATATCCCAATGAAAGAAGGGTTCCTACAGGGCCGAGCATGACAGCACTACCTGGGAAGGTGTTGGCAAGGGTGAGATAGACACCTAGGGCAGTATATACTAGTACTACCTAAACAATAGAACTAGGGAAGTATGGAAAGAACCTACAGGTATCCCAGAGACTAAATTAAGTATCAAAGAATTCAAGTAAAGCATCAAAATCAATAGAAGACAGGACATGTAGATAGGAAGAGCCAAAAAAAAGCAATTACTGTGTGATAGTAGCTAAGGGAAGGAAAATTGTAGACAGTAGGTCTGATGTGCTTTGTGTACAGATTTGTGTTGTCGGGAGTATCGAGTTGGGATATCTACGAATAGTTCTGATGGTTATACTGGATAGAGAGGGTATTCTAGTATCAAGAAATAATACATGTATATGTGATGCATAGAGAAATAAGTATGTATCCATCCAAGAGTATACTAATATATGAAGTCAAATTGGGGTATCCAAGGGTGATATTAATATAGGCCAGATAGGAATGGCATCCTAGGGACAAGCAGTAACTAGATATATGTGACATATAGATAGGTAAGATATGTGGCCAATGCCTAGTACAGTTAGAGGCTAGAACCAAGCAAAGATTATGAGATCCTTGAATACTAATCTATTATAAAACCCAACTTGGCCTAGAAATAGACCTAGCGACTAGTAGTTATCTTATCATGGATTACAATCGTGTTACGGATACTGTGAAATTCATAAACAGGTTACTAGAATCTCGATACGGATTTTGACCCGTATCTACAGCTCGGGACCACAGGCAAGTATACCTTGCCTTCAACTACATTTTTATTTACATGCATTACATTTCATTATCCAGTCTTTGATTTGATTGTGGACATGTGCTTTCATATGGTATACTAGTTGAGTTGATTCATTGACATGTAGACCTTGTTCACGTTTGGCCTTGTAGTTCACATTTGGAGTTATTCTCACCAGTACCTTGCTTGAGTCGTGTCATAGAACGAGTGCGTGTAGTTGAACTACTAAATCTTTATTATCGTTTTCTCAACCAGAAAGCCCACACACGGGATGAGGGTGTTGTTTTGTTCATTGGCACTAGAGAGTCCACACTCGGGACGAGGGTGTTTGTCTTGATCTGTTTACACTGTGAGTCCACACTCGGGAAAAGGGTATTGTCTTGTTCATTGGCACCAGAGAGTCCACACTCGGAACGAAGGTGTTTGCCTTGAACTAACCAGAGAGTCCACACTCGGGATGAGGGTTAGTGATTAGTTTAAACCCGTGAGTCCACACTCGGGATGAGGGTTTGGAATTCCATTGATCTCGTGTTCATTGTTCATCCAACAGTTCATTTATGCGTAGTGTTCTAGTGTCCGTGTTCATAGCCACTTGTTATGTTTCTGTCTTTCTTGCTTATTTCTTACGCATGATAAAACTGTTAGTTAGGTATGTTATATGTATCTTGCTAGTCCTCTGAGGACCTGATGATCTCTTCAGGTTTAGCCGAGTTTGAGTCAGGAGCAGACGAGCGGGTTTGAGTCAGCATCAGACCACGGTGCCTTACAGTTGAGGTTATCTTTGATTAGCAGTTTGTACTCAGTTAGTTTATTCCATGTATTTCTTATTCCATCTAATGGTAGTGGATTTGTGTCCACCGGACGTGACTTGGTTCTGGGAAAACATTCAGTCTATATTCTTTATTGTTCAGTTTTATTGACATTTATTGGTCTCAGTTGATTCTTTAATATTCCATGGATGAGAAATAGACTGCCATGACTTGTGTATATTAGACAGCATTCTACTACCGATACTGCGGCGTAGGCTGGGCTTGGACACGTCTTGTATCCGAAAAGCGGGTGCGGGTCGTGACAAGTTTTTTGGTGGCCCATGCAGGTCAATGTTAATCACTTTAGTTACATTAATGTACCGTCATGAGCCTGCAAATAGGACTGGACTCTTAGGATCTCATCCATATGTCTTGACTCATTATTAGTCTCTAATGCTTGATTTTATTAGATCCTTGGCTTGCATCCTGCTTGAAGTCCTTCATCAGCTAAAATGTTTTCTTTTCTTGTAGTAAATGGACTCTCAAGACAGGAACAACTCTCCCCTGAACACCCCACCAACAGCAGAAGGATTCTTTACATACATGACCCTACCAACCCAAGGAGGCTAGCTCACTCATATGGGCAATCCGCCACAGCCGCAGCTCTCGCGATTCCGCAGAGACGATATTCCACCACCTCCGTATTTTCCTCCGTAGACTTCACCACCAGCACCCATTCTGCCACTAGCATGTGTCCCACCGCCAGCGTAAGTCCCGTATCCAGCACATGTTCCACATTCAGTACCAGCTATGCATCCAGAACCAGCGATGTATCCCGCTCCTATGATGCATCCAGCACCTACGATGTATCCAGCACCTGTTCTACCTCCGCCACCAGCATTGGAAAATGTCACACTCTTGGGGATCTTCTAGCAGCAAGCCAACATGTTCTGCGACACTTTGAGAGAGGCTCTTCAGATTAGAGATGCTCCCCGACAGCGCCCTGGAACTTCCAAGAACTTCATGGACCTCAGGCCCAGTGAATTCTATGGGACAGAAGGGATTCTCTACGCTGAGGAGTGGTTGGAGAACGTGGAATGATACCTGAAGATGGCCCGAGTCTCAGAAGACCTGAAGGTCGAGTCAACTAGTGGACAGCTTTTCGACATCGCACGGACGTGGTACCAAGGCGAGCCCCGACTTTCTGCTCCAAACGTAACTTGGGAGGAATTCAAGTGCCTATTCAGGAAGAAATTCTATCCATACGTAGCATAAGAGGCGTTGGTGAGTCAGTTCGAGCGCATCCAGCAAGGCAACCACACCATCGACGAGTACATATCAGAGTTTTCTCGCCTCAGCCGCTTCGTAGAGATCTTGGTCAGCACCCCTGAAGACAAGGCACGACGATTCAGGAAGGGCCTATCTCACGAGATTTATCTAGCCATCACCACCAGTCAAGCTGCCACTTACGAGAAGATTTTGGAGGTCGCCCAAGCTGTAGAAGAAGAGCTGAGCCACAAGCCGAAAATGAATCGAGATGCATTCGGAGGAGGCAACAACCAATCGGTACCGACAAAATGTCCCAACATTCCAGGGAAGACCTAAGCACAACAACATCATCAGCAATCACGAGCAGCCCCACAACAAGTCCAAGATTTTCCCACATGCCAGTATTGCAAGAAGAGGGGCCACGTCCAAGAAGACTGCCGTAGATGGTTAAGGTTGTGTTATACTTGTGGATCCAACCGGCATCTATCTCGAGATTGCCCGAAGAGAAATGCGACTGCCCCACCGTTACCAGCCGCACAGGGAGGACAAGCTTATGCCATGATCACGGAGGATGCGAAAACACCACAAGGAGAAGCTGGCAAAAAATTTCAGTAGATATTCGCCGTAGTATTATAGATAGGCCTATATTAGACTTTGATTTAAGAGAAATTGAATTACTTTTATAGCAGTTTATTCTAGACTATTTATTCTAGTATATCATAGCTCTATTGAATTTTAAAGACGAAATTTTTTTTAGGAGGGTAGATTTGTAAACCCCTTGATCGTTTTTCTTTTCATTTACTATCCCTTTTCTTGAATTAGTTCATTTAATTGACTAGGGCTCTTTACTTAAAATACCAATAAAGGAAAAGTAACTTCCTTTTATGCAAAAATTTTATTTCTCTAGGGCTTTAACGTAAATTCGGTTCTTTTAAATTCAACAGAAGCTGTAGCCGTTGATAAACCCATGTTTTGAGTTGATCTCAAATAACAGATTTGACCATTCCTATTATTAAGTAAGATAAACCATAAGAAATTCAAATCCTTTTTCTTTATCTATTCTTCCTATTGATCCTATCTAAACACTAGATATATATAGGGGAGATGGCAACCAACTACAAATGCTTCCCACGAACCCTAAGCAGATCATCACCCTTGCAAGCCTTGAGGATTCCTCATCTCAAGGCTGCCTATACGGTTGCAACATGTAGGAACTCTTCAAGAGGTAAGGGCTCGAAATCTCTCTCCTTTGTAGTAGACCTTGGGTTAGGTTAGCAGCTTAGGCACCAAAGCCATGTTTACAAATATTGCTCGATACATGAAGTGATCTATTATATGTTCTTACCTTGTTTTGGTTGCATCCATTCTGAATTAATTCTCCGTAAAACCACTGATACCTTAGTCGAGTATCGCGCATTAGTGGTAGTAGCAACATCAAGGAGAAGAGTATATGGTCATGTCCCCAACCCATGTATCTCCTCCATGATTTCAGAGTATTAGAACGGATGTTTCTATAGGTCAGTAAAAAGGGACGCGACCGCTTAGTAACTCATTAGCAACTTGGTACCATATTAATATCGGGGTGGCACGTATAACATCTTATTATCAGTTTGATATCGATGTTGTACTCGACCCTAGAATCAGATTTCCATGATAGACAATTGGTTTCATACCGGATACCCATTCAGATCTGGTATCAAGTCTGACTCTAGTCATCGTATTTCGACTCTAGTAATGGGTAGACATCTTAGTACCAGTCACAAACCAACATAATAATTTTCATAGAGTATCCGCCCATATACTGATACATTAGCCTTATATCATCTATCATAAGTGACCAAGTAAGTTCAAATAAGGGTACAAAGTCCTTGAAAAATAGGAAGACATGATAGACGTAGAAGATGTGTAGGATAAGAGTCGACATGGCAGATACAGATGTCTGTATCTAAACAGTGCGACCATGACAGATATGGGGTAAAACTCTAGAGGGGTACACTGCTATATATAGTATGGGTGCTTCATCTTGTCACATACCAAACCACACGTGAGGACATCAATGGTGTCTATTAGGTTAACGTATCCGTTTACCAATATTTTATCAGCTGTACGGGAAGTATCGAATGGGGGTTGTGCCTTTTACTATCCATCTATATCCTAAAAACTTGGGCTTGGATGTGATGCATAAGATAGGGAATATCTAATAGCAGTAGGTAGGTACCCAAGCGAGTTCAAATCTATAAGTGCATGGTGGACCTGTGTATACCAGAGTATCAGTAAAGTAGAAGAGTATTAAGGATTTGGGGACATAAGTATGAGAACTGTTGAGTAAACTAGGGTTCAGATACATACAGGTAGATTCCAGTATGCGAGAAAGGAGCAGGGGTCATGATATATATGTGCACTTGCATATATAAGGGTTACCTAGTTGGTTCAGTAAAGGAACTGGAAACCAACCTAGGTGAGTAACAGAGAGTACAACTTTAAGTTGAGGATTAGGCTGTCCCACAATATAGCAGTATTAGATACTGCTCCTATAGGAAGCAGGTAAGGTGTCAGTTGGCCGAGTAGGGGAGTAGTCTAGTTGAGACTTGGTAGGGGCTGGATCGAACCCATTTTTGTACATGTGCCCAAGAACAGATCAACTAGGACAGACTCAATATTCTGAACCACATCTCTTGGATCAGATAATTGTATAAGATCTAGAGTCGGTTGTCCCTGAGAGTATCATTGGGTCATTCAGACGAGGTATCAGGAAAATAAGAATAGATATACGGAGGATGAGGGACAGTGAGCCAGGAAAGGGAAAAACCTATTTGTGTAGTAGAGTATACATGGTACTACCTATATATCCCAATGAAAGAAGGGTTCCTACAGGGCCGAGCATGACAGTACTACCTGGAAAGGTGTTGGCAAGGATGAGATAGACACCTAGGACAGTATATACTAGTACTACCTAAACAATTGAACTATGGAAGTCTGGAAAGAACCTGCAAGTATCCTAGAGACTAAATAAAGTATCAAAGAATTCAAGTAAAGCCTCAAAATCAACAGAAGACATGACATGTAGATAGGAAGAGCCAAACAAAAGCAATAGTTGTGTGATAGCAGCAAAAGGAGGGGAAATTGTAGACAGTAGGTGTGGTGTGCTTTGTGCACATATTTGTGTTGTCGGGAGTATTGAGTTGGGATATCTACGGATACTTCTGATGGTTATACTGGATAGAGAGGGTATTCTAGTATCAATAAATAATACAGGTATATGTGATGCATAGAGAAATAAGTATGTATTCATCCAAGAGTATATTAATATATGAAGACAAATTGGGGTATCCAAGGGTGATATTAATATAGGCCAGATAGGAATGGCATCCTAGGGGCAAGCAGTAACTAGATATATATGACATATAGATAGGTAAGATATGTGGCCAATGCCTAGTACAGTTAGAGGCTAGAACCAAGCAAAGATTATGAGATCCTAGAATACTAATCTATTATAAAACCAAACTTGGCCTAGAAATAGACCTAGAGACTAGTAGGTAGCTTATCATGGATTACAATCATGTTACTGATACTGTAAAATTCATAAACAGGTTACTGGAATCTCGATACGAATTTTGACTCATATCTATAACTCGGAAGGACAGGCAAGTATACCTTGCCGTCCTCTACAGTTTATTTACATGCATTACATTTTATTTTCTAATCTTTGATTTGATTGTGGACATGTGCTTTCATATGGTATACTAGTTGAGTTGATTCATTGACATGTAGACCTTGTTCACGTTTGGCCTTGTAGTTCACATTTGGAGTTGTTCTCACCAGTACCTTGCTTGAGTCGTGTCATTGAACGAGTGCGTGTAGTTTAACTGCTAAATCTTTGTTATCATTTTCTCAACCAGAGAGTCCACACTCGGGACGAGGGTGTTGTCTTGTTCATTGGCACCAGTGAGTCCAAATTCGGGACAAGGGTGTTTGTCTTGATCTGTTTATACCATGTGTCCACACTCGGGATGTGGGTGTTGTCTTTTTTTTGGCACCAGAGAGTCCACACTCGGGACGAGGGTTAGTGATTAGTTTAAACCCATGAGTCCACACTCGGGATGAGGGTTTGGTATTCCATTGATCTCGTGTTCATTATTCATCCAGCAGTTCATTTAGCGTAGTATTCTAGTGTCCGTGTTCATAGCCACTTGTCGTGTTTCTGTCTTTCCTGCTTATTTATTACGCATGATAAAACTGTTAGATAGGCATCTATATGTATCTTGCTAGTCCTCTGAGGACCTGATGATCTCTTCAGGTTTAGCCGAGTTTGAGTCAGGAGTAGACGAGCGGGTTTGAGTCAACATCAGATCACGGTGCCTTGCAGTTGAGGTTGTCTTTGATTAGCAGTTTGCACTCAGTTAGTTCATTTCATGTATTTTTTTTCTATCTAATGGGATTTGTGTCCACCGGACGTGACTTGATTCTGGGAAAACATTCAGCCTATATTCTTTATTGTTCAGTTTTATTGACATTCATTGGTCTCAGTTGATTATTTATTTTTCTATGGATGAGAAATAGACTGCCATGACTTGTGTATATTAGACAACGTTCTACCGCCGATACTGTTGCGTAGGCTGGGCTTGGACACGTCTTGTATCCGAAAAGTGGATACGGGTCGTGACATGGTGGGTCGATTCCGATGACGGAACATTTCCGTCGTTTAGTATGTCTTTTTATTTCAGAAATATTATTTTAATATAAGTCCAATAGATTAGTAAAAGGTTATATATTTAATTACAGGTGAATAGGGGTGATGATGCCAATATGGTAATCGTTTTCCTGGCCACACATCGTAAGGGCGGGAAGCTTATTGGTGAGAGGGCCGAGAAGCCCTATGTAAGTATTATAATTCTATTTATTAATATTAATAATTCATTTAAGTTTTGCTATAACATAGTAAATATGCATGCAAATAAATATTCATGTAGTTAGTAATAATAAGTACATTAGACATTAGAAGTTATAGAGTATCCATGCTTTCTAGGCCGAGTTTTAATGGCGTAAGGAGCGGGTGGCTGCTATTGCACCTGCTGCAGGAGAGGCTGGTACTTCCTTGCATCCCGCTCCAACTCCGTCGGAGGACGAGCTATGGGTGACCGCTGCTGGTGGTCTCCACAGGGGTACGTACTATAGTATAGGATCCTATGGCGCCCTAGTTGCGATATAATCCTTTAGGACCTCTCCTGCTAGTGTACATGGCCCACAGCCCTCCCAGGAGTCAGCCCGAGTCCAGCAGATGGCAGAGTCTGTATGTGACGAGCTGCTACGACGGATCCAGGAGCAGCACCATACGGACGATGATGTGCTCCTAGCACGATTGGATATGCTCGATTGCAGTATTATGGAGCTCAGGGATATGACTAAAAGGACAGAGTGGGGCATCACTAATCTTAGAGCGTCGACAGAGTGCAGCGTGATGGATCTGCAGGCATCACAGTTGTCCATAACCGAGAGGCTGACGTTGATGCAGGATTCGATTGTTGATAGTAGTACGAGGCAGTTATCTACCGTAGATTCATACTACCAGTGACTAGCAGCATTGGAGCGTCGTTGTCCTCCGGGTGCACCTTCATCGTCGTTGACTCCGCCTTCTTTATCGACACCGACTCCACCGACGTCACTTCCTTCTTCATCGGTGACGATTTCATGGGAGGAGTACGAGATGTTTCTATCCTTGAGACGCGGCGGTGCCCCTCCTCCTCTAGATCTGCAGTAGTCCGAGTTAGGACTGTTTGATGTGATGATATTTTAGTGTTTGTTTATGTTGATTGTTTGTTTGTGTGTAGACTTTTAGTATTGGTTGTGTAAACTTTGGATATTGGTTGGTTGGTTGTAGACTGGGGTTGATTGTTATACACTTTGGATATTGGTTGTAAACTTTGGATATTGGTTGTAGACTTTGGATATTTTAGTGTTTGTTATACACTTTGTGTTGGTTGTACACTTTAGATATTGGTTGTAGACTTTTAGTATTGTTTGTGTTGATTGTTATACTGTTATGATTTATCGGTATTGAGTGTTCCACCGAAGGGGTCGGCGAACCCAGGAGGAAATGTGCTTCTGTGTATTTATTGTTATTTATTAAACTGCAGGGAGAAAATATGATTCTGTGGACATTCTGTAATTTATTTTTTTTGTAATTTAGCGACGTTTAGCGATATTTATCGACGTTTAGCGACGCAGGGAAACGTCGATAAACGTCGGTAAGTCAGCAGGTATACCGACGCCGACCGACATATTTGTGCGTCGGTAAGCGTCGGTAAACGTCGCTAAATGACGCTAAATGTTCCAGAATTTTCCCTCGTTAACGGAATCGGTAAACGTCGGTAAGTATTCTAAATACGTCGCTAAAAGTTTCAGGATTTACTGACGTGTACCGACATAATAAACGTCGCTATATTACCGACGATGCGCCGGTAAACGTTCCAGGATTACCGATGTACTTTTGCGTCGGTAAGCGTCGGTAAGAGCGACAATTAGCGACGTTTTACCTGTTAGCGACCAGGCTTCCTCGACAACAATAAAACGTCGCTAAATATGTCAGAAAATGAACTTAGTGACGTTTTTATCCCTTTTAGCTACGTTTTTGGGCGTCGCTAATATGACTTATTCTGCTAGTGTGAGTCGCTAAGCCCCTACTACTGGGCTGAGCTCCTAAGGGAATTTTCTAAAGAGGGTAAAAAACGTAAATGTATCTATGGGGATTTTAAACTTAACCCTCTAGGAAAACACCCACCATGGCAACTACATGGACTACCACACCTCATGTGTATATGTCCATACAAAGCATAGCTATATATTGAGATATACAGTTCGATGCTTTTCTAATGTGGCACTATCTTTCTAATTACAAAGCAAAAATCCCAACAATCTTCTTCATATCTCAATATATTGGTTGAGCATTACCCACAGTAACTATATATCATGCATTAGGATATATGTTGCTTGCAATTTGAATCTTCCTACATGGCTCAAACAATAGTATGTTACAAAATGGACTACGGCTTGAATTCAGTACCATAGCCGCTATTCTGTTCACTCGCACAATGACAATAGTTGTGCCTGACCTTGTATCAGTGTATGTATATTCAGTGTCTACAATCTTACCCTCAAAAGACGACTTACAGCTCTGTTCATACACTTAGGTGAGTTTCTTAGAGATTTTAATTTATCCCACTATGAAGCATTTTGCTTCCTTGCGATGCTATACTGCTATGACATGGCCCAAAGCTGAGGTCCAACCACTTGGTGGTATCATTTATACCACTATAGCATGAGGTTCCAACCTCTTCATAGTATTGTACTACTACTCTCTATCTTTCAACATTAGGCTACATACCTCTATGCGGTGCTATGCCGTTGTGACATAGCCCAAAGCCGAGGTCCTACCTCATGTGGTGTCAGGCCACTGTAGCATTGGCTACTTTCCCTTTGTGGTGCTGAGTTACCCGTGCTTCCTACAAAGTATGTCTGGCATTAAAATATCCAAGAACTCATTAAGGCTAAAAGCTATCATGCTACACCCCGCGTTCGTATAATCTGGTACGAGTGCATGGGTACGTCCAGCCTACTTCAGAATCGGTGGTAGTGGTATGTCTAGACCTTAATAGTCATCAAAAATGCCCAGATAATCAATTTTCTGATCATAACAACTAATCTTGTGCCTAAATCAAATCACCACATCATCATACATTTCACTCTCTTTTTAGTACACCTTTACAAAGAATATCCGGAGACAAATCTTGTTAAATAGTAAAGATGACAACCTCAATTACATCAGCATTAAAGTTGAAAATAAATCTATACATCGATAGTCCTAGGTAATCACTGATCTCCATATAGCATCCACGCTGACTATCTCTATCACCTCATCCTGTAAGCCAAAAATGCTAAGGTAGAACTTTCATCACCTACAATATATCCACTCAAGAAACGAGCAAAGTACAATCCATAATAGTGAAACAAGTACAATACATACACAAGTAAAGATGTATTGAAATATGACTAACATGAAACATCATAGATGCAAGAATCTACTAAAATATGAAACATGTAGCAAGAAGATCCTGACCAGTGATTTAGAATACATATTAAATATGTGAGAGGCTGGACAAAATAGATGAATAATGGTACGATTTAACCACACGTGCACAGGTGTGTGATCAGGTTATCAACATGATATAACTAGCGTTGGGCATTGTTCACATATCCATAGTATTTTCCCTCCCATGTCACTACAACAAAAAACTCTTTTAATGACGGCTAAAAAGCGTCATTAATGACGAACCATGACGCTTTTTTTTTCACAGCAACCGTTATGAAAACGGGTGTTATAAATGTTTTTTAAAAGCGTCATAAAATAACCGTCATGAATAGTTTCTATAAAAGCGTTATGAATAGTTAATATATAGTGCACAACTCAAAACAATTTTAAAACGTCATGAATAGATAATATGTACAGGCTCAATGCAGCACATTTATAACACTTTATACTATTCAAATTAGCACATTTATAATGCTCTATACTGCACAGTATATATTACATTCCAAAAACTTAACATTATATATCACCATCTTTATTACATTTCTCAAAATAGAGTACATATCAACATCTTCATTACATTGAATATCCAAATACAGAATGTACCAAAAAAATAGGAATAAATCTCTCTTTTGCTAACCAAATTATTAGAAATATTTACTTATGTAGATTCTGACCATGGATCTTCTCTCTGCCATATCTTGAAGATATCGGGAGTCCCAAAGAGAAGTAGTGTCACAGCTGAGCGACGACTTGGTGCTGCTGCAGCCGGCGCAGTCGTGGGAGAGCCTCATCCTCTGATCCCTTACTCTCGCCTGAACCCTCACCAGCGCCATCAGTACATCTACTACAGATGGCAACTAACTCCTCTTGGCCAGCATCTCCACAGATATCACAGACTTTGACCTACAACCATATTGCATTTGGAATGTCACACTTCAAATAGGAATAGCATCATGAAAGGGTAGAAAATTAAGTTGCATACACTACTGTGCAAGCTGGAAGACAGATGGAGAAATCACCATTATCAGAGGATTAAGGTATAATAAAGTAGCTTACAATAAAGTAAGGAACCTGCAGGGGCTTTTCCCACCAACTGCAAATAGATATCTCATACAGCTGCAAAGTGCAACAAAAACCAGTAGCAAACAATGAACTTCCAATAGTCCTCCGTTGCAATGACAAATGAACTTAACCCACTTATGTAACAGAATAATGACGTATCCTTCAAAAATCTTTAATAAGTCCTTTACTTGCTAGAGTAGCTTAATACGAGAGAAGGAAAAATGACAAAGGAAAAAAGAAAAGAGAAAAAAATCTGCAACTGGAACCAGAAAAACTAATAGACGACTAGTCTTTAAGACCTTGATGTGCCAAATGATAAACTTAAGTAATCCAAGCTCAACTTGCTGAACAAATTGTCAAACAATATCAAATTTTCAAGCCAAACTTGGAGCTAGTTATGGACCACTCACTTTGCTTACAGCTATAACTGAAAAAATAGTAAAGAAATTACCTTTGAACCTTTAAGATCTTCTCTCTTCAGTTCATTGGCCTGAAAATGATAACATAAGCAGAGAAAATGATAACATAAATAGCTCCAAGAGGTACATAAATTAGCGAGAAGAGGCTCAGATTCAGCTTCAGTCCATGATTACTCACTCACAATTGGAGGTGGACCCCCACTCTCATCATCCCTTCTTCCAACAAATGGCTGCAATGGAGCTGCCTCGCCATCTGAAGGAGCAGCCAAATCATCATTGCCAAAAAAATTCTTGTTCTTCTTCTTTTCCTTTTTCCTTTTCTTTTTTTTCCTCTCCTCTCCTCTCCTCTCCTTAATTCTAATTCCCCTGACAAGTAATGGCTGCACTGTGTGCCTCGCCATTGGCCGAGGAAGAGAAACGGAGAAGAAATTGAAGGATAAATGAGAATACAACTTCCGCAGCAGCAATCCAAGTTTTTGCAGTGCGCACAATTATTCAACATATGTTCAAATTTGCTGGCAGCTTCAAATTGAGATTAATATCTTGGCAATAATACAATGTCTCATTTTTCCTGAAAAACCAAATTGAGTTTGGGAGTAGTAGTCGAGGTCTCAGAATCCACGTGAATGAAATCATTTATTACGAAAATTTACTGCAATAACTTTACTCAAATGTTCATTTGTGGTGTTGACTATTTTATTTGTTACTTCTGAATATTTATGATGCTATTTTTATTTTAAAATGCAAGAATATTATTGGATTATTGATATATTTGTTCTTTTCTTTGTTGCAGCAACCAAACAGTAGAAGGAAAAATTAAATTGTCTTTGTTGAATGATTTGTTTGTTTTACCATATACAGAAAAGAAACCCGACATGAATTCTAATTTCTAATTCTCATGAAAAAGACAGTAGGAATTGATTTTCCTTTCAGACTTGCCATGAGTTTAAGCTATCCCCTTTATTTCCTACGTATATTCTTTCAAATAGCTACAGAGAGGGAAAAGAAAGAAAACCATATGTATCGCATCACAGTATCACTCATCAAGTGTGCTTTTATTTAGAACATAGTTGAGTTACCATTGGGATAATGTTGAGAAATATAACATTTGTAGTGGAAAACAAAAAACTAATATAAATAATATAAACAAATATAAACCAATATAAGCAAATTAACATGAGAAAAAGAATGGGTATCTTTTCTATATATCCGTCTTGAAAAGAAAACTAAAATTTCTGGATACTCCCACCATCCTTGGTTGCAATGAGCCATGACTGATCAGAACCAGTAAAACCTCCTCCTCCAGGAACAATTAGAGAGAGAAGTTTGGTTGTGTGGCACCATCTTGACAGAATGCAGTTGAACATAACCTACAACCGATATAGCTCAAAAAAAGAGGGTAGTAAGTAATTACCAGAACTTGAACTCGGGAAGGCGTCGCATGAAGGGCTTGAACTCGTCGGACCCCCTCGTCGGCAGCGAGGCCCCGTCCAGTCCCTCAAACTCCGGATCCACGACCGACGAGAGGAAGCCGATCAAGAGGTTGAGCAAGTAGATCCCCAATCTGTAGGAGACGACGTAGAACCCCTAGATCAAGTAGACCCTGAGCGCGTAGAGGGACGCGATCGCGAGGGTCCCCAGCCACCTCCCCACGGGGTGGGGGGTCGACCGGTCAAGGAAGGAGGGAGAAGAAGGGGAATCGACGACCAGCGGAAGCCAAGAAGATAACTGCTTGGCGGATCCCACTAAACCCGATCCGAAGCCGACCCGCGCCGCCAGCTCCCTCCCCATCTCCTCCTCCCTTTCTAACTAGGTTTAGGGTTTTGTATCTAGGGTTAGGGTTTTGGAGTTGGGGGAAAGGAAGGAGAAGAAGAGGAGGAGAGGAGGGTGTTGCTAAACTAGAGTTAGGGTTTTGGATCTATGGGATTTTGGAGTTGGGGGAGAGGAGGGAGAAGAAAGGATCGGAGAAGGAGAAGACCAGAACCAGAGGGAGAGAAAAAATTTTGTTGAAGCGCAGGATTTTGTCAAAAATGAACTTAACAAATATTACAAGTTTGCCACCGCTCTAAACTATTAATAACGCTTTGTTTTATAAACGTTATAAAAAGCCCAGAATTAGCCCAAACCGTCATAGAAAAAAGGTATTTTTCAACTTAATAACGCTTATGTATCAGCCGTCATTAAAACTCCTTGTTGAGCGTCATTAATAGGTCTTTTTGTTGTAGTGTGTACAAGTAAAGAATAAGAACACATTATAAGTACAATAACCAGAAGCACATGATCAATCGTGTATACAACGAATTGAACATGAAACAAGTACACATGAAGTAAATGAATCAAAGCCACAAAATTTACTTGTCTTTCTCTAGGATGTCGTGAAATGTCTCTAAACCACCTATAAAGGGTTAAGAACTAATTAGATGCTATTAGGAATTATTCTAAAGCATTATAAAAAATTCTAAGAATATATACTAGCTAATTATTAGATAATTAACCAATTATTTAAGAAAATAGATAATTAATTAGCTACTCAAATTAATTAGGAAAACCAATAAAAAACAAAATTAGTAATTAATTTAGGGATCATTATCCAAAATAATATGTCGTAAACTAATAATAAACCAAGTTAATTACTAAACTAATTACTAACTAATGACTAAACTAATTTATCTAATTATCAGCCAAGCCCACCTAGCCTTCCCAAGCTTAGGTACTTGGCTGAAGTCCAACGCTGTGCTTCCTTTTCTTTTTTTTTTTCATTTCTTTTCTTCTTTTTACTAGGCTCGTCCTAGTTGGCAGCCCACAACTCCTCTAATACTCGGCCCAAGCCTATATCTAACCCCACTCTACAGAATTATTTATCTCTCCAGAAACTTCTAAAGGCAAAAGAAGAAGATGATGAAGAAGAAGATCGGAGAATAGGAAGAAGATCAGATAAGAGCAGTACAATAGCTTACATAGGGTTCAGGGCTCTCGGCCGATCGCTGGTGGTGAGCAGAGGAGGAAGAAGGGAGCTGCGCGCTCAGCGTGACTATTAACACCGCGGGGTGGTTGTCCGAGGTCGATGGAGGCACACGACTGCGATCGGAGAGTAGGCGCAGAGATGATCGGCCGTATGGTGGTCCAGGAGGCTTCGATCGCTTGCGAGGGAGATGATGGAGTTAGATCTGGTGGTGGAGGGGGTTTGATAGTGATGAAGATGAGAAGAGGCTTGGCGTCGGTGAAGACGTTGGCCGCTGGTCAGGGAGGAGCAGTGCCTACAGACGTGGCGGCGTCAAGAAGGCTCAAGCGTTTCTTCGAGTCTCGCAGTGGCACAACGCTCGAGGAAACCCTCGACACTCGAGCACTCAGCACAAAAGCTTCGACGTGACTAGGCGTGACAGGTACAAGCCGTGGTCAGCCTTCGAAGGATCTCAACAATTGAGGCGGTAATGATGAGCCGTAGGGATGAACGTGGCAGAGTTGTTGGGTTTGAGGAGGATGGAGTCGACTGCGGAAAGGCGACGGTGCTTGGTCGGTGTCATGCCCTAGAACCAAAATACTAGAGAGCGGGGGAATGACTCAGCCAGCTACGTATTACGGGTAGATGAATACCGTATAATACGATCAATGCTGTCTAAAAGACGAGGGGGTGCATACTACATGAAAGTCTCACTATGGTCACTTCACGTCTATTGTCTCAATCATTCAAACAAGAAACAGTAATAGAGAACATGTGAGATAAAGCAGTAAGGCGTCCTAAACGCTCAGTCAAAATATTCTCGATATCTGGCTTTACAAAATATAGCCAGATGATGTAGCAAAGTATACACAATTGTTATCAGCTGCAGTCTGAATTAATTACAATTATGTGAAAGTAAGTACAAGACAATCCGACTAACATGTCGGTGCCAAACGGCAAAATATAAAGTAATTAACAAAACGAACGGGGAAGTAAGGAACCCACTCGAGTCCTCCTGCGATCATCCCTCTAATATTGACCATCTTGGAGGTGGAAGTAAGCTGAGTCCTCGGAAACCGGCTCTAAATCTGGCCATGCAAAACCAGAGAGGTTAGACCTCTAATAGCAAGTACCGCAAGAAAGCACGATATGAGGAATTAAACCAGTAAATAAGAGAATATAATAATAGATCTCTTCTTGCTACTGGGATTCTCACAACGTCACGACACTTCGAACCAACCTCCCAACCAAACAAGGACAGAAGTTGGCCCGTCATGTTTCGACACTCTGATCATCTCAGTTAGTCAACAGAGTAGGTACAGTACACAACCAAATTAATTTAAACGGCCATGCAACTACTACGGCTTGCTATTGTGGGTTCCAAGTTATCTTGGAATTATACGATAAAGGATTCCTCAGTTCTTACTATGCGCAAACAAGGCTAGTTTACCCAATCAATCAATTGCGCCAATCATGTATTTAGACGAGTCCCAGCGGGATGCCCGTCGTTAATATATATTGTACAATAAATAATATAAGCAGATACCACTCCCTGCCCGTGTGGCAGATTTGCAGTATCTGTGGGAACCAGCCGGCCTGTCGGGCACTTAGTAGTCCCAAAGAGGGCTGCCATGTAAGAACTCGGGAATCCGTTCTCTCCATGCAATCATCATTTTATTTAACTTAATAGCCTCTATGTTGAGTGAAATCCCATGCCGTGGATCATGGTCATTCAGAATGAGTACTTTCGTACGAGGTACGATATGCACATCTCTACAACGATACCCGTGCGGTTAGGTTGTAGGTCTTACATAGCATAATGCAACAATCAAAACTAGCCACGGAATAATCATGTCTTGACCATAAAGTACACATGCTGCTTTTTATAGAAAATAAATAAATAAATTGAAGCCTGCATGTGTGCCTGTATGTCAATATTCGGGATCGGCCAATCGATTACAATAGTTCATAATTAATATGAACGTGTCTCATTCATTCAATTCAATAAGACGACTAGCCAGTCTCTTAGTTCCAACTAGGAACGCATGATCAATTATTAGTCAAGGTCACAATCAATATCAACCAATGTTAATTCGGGACAAGAATTAGTCCAAAGGCTCGAGAAATTATAGAAGTTCATGCAGCATGTGCCAGAAAACAGCATGCGCCAGAAACAGCATGCGCCAGAAAATAGTATGCGCCAGAAACAGCATGCGCCAGAAACAGCATGCGCCAGGAACTGCATGCACGCGCCAGAAACAACATGCGCCAGAAACAGCATGCGCCAAGAAACAGCATGCGCCAGAAACAGCATACGCCAGAAACAGCATGCGCTAGGAAACAGCATGCGCCAGAAACTGCAAGCACCAGAAACTGCATGCATGCGCCAGAAACAACATGCGCCAGAAAACAGCATGCGCCAGAAACTACATGCGCCAGAAACAGCATGTGCCAGAATCTACATGCGCCAGAAACAGCATGCGCCAGAAAACAGCATACGCCAGAAACAGCATACGCCAGGAAACAGCATGCGCCAGAAACTGCATACACCAGAAACTGCATGCATGCGCCAGAAACAGCATGCGCCAGAAAAAGCTTGCACCAGGAAACATCATGCGCCAGAAACTGCATGCGCCAGAAACAGCATGCGCCAGAAACAACATGCGCCAGGAAACAGCATGCGCCAGAAACTGAATGTACTGCTCATCTTCTCCAATCAGCCTCTAATGGCCATGAAAACCCATGAACCAAAAAGACCATAAATCACTCAAAATAAGTCAAAATCAGGACTTCCAATAGTCAAAATTGGGTAGAATCAAATTTCCTACAACATGGAACCATCAAAACTTGAAAAATAACAAAGTTACTAGATCAAAACCTAAAAATTCCAAAAATATATTAAACTTAGATCTACATAAAATGAGCCATAGAAATCGAAAATGCTAAGTACTAAAGTATCTAAGAATCTTGAGATGAAGACAATGGAACAACAAAAATGGGAATCCATCAAGAAGCAAGTTGGCACTTGCCTAGCTCTCCTAGGTTGGTGGGGGAGTTACGAGGAAGAGGAAGAGTAATGAGAGGAAATAATGAAGAGAGAGAAAGGGAATGAGGCTTTTTAAATGAATGAGTGGTGGTAGGTGGGGGTTTGGGTTCATATTGAACCATCAAGGCCGGAAAGTAAACCAACTCGGGCCGAACCCAATAAGCAAAGCAGAAGGTAAAATACAGAAAGTAAAATACAGAAAAATAATTAACGAGAAATTAAAAGAATTTAAATACAGAATAATACATGATAAATATTAAATAAATACATTCCAGCAGTACATGTATTTAAAATACGTATTCCGGGAACGGGAAGTGACATCTCTACCCTCCTTAGAAAAATTTCGTCCTCAGAATTTCAAATCCAAGCATGATAGAAAAATCAGAGCTAAACTAATCTAAGTATAAGCAATTGAGTAAGCAATCATTCTACAATACCAATAGCAAGTAACATATCTATGTTTAACTATCGACGACACCAAGCAATTCTACTCATAAGGTGATAAGCATGAGGAGTTAAGACAATCAAGGTATACAAAAAGAGATATACCTTGTGAGTCAAACATGTGCGGATATCGTGATCGGATGTCATCCTCACGTTCCCACATTGACTTCCCTAAAGAGTGATGACCCCAAGCAACCCGAACAAGGCTAATTGTTCGGTTCTTGAGTATCTTCTCTCTTCGGTCCAAAATAGACACAGGCTGTTCCTCGTAAGACATGTTGGTACCAACAACCAGCTCAGAATGATCAAGGATATGGCTTGGGTCTGATACATACCTACGTAACTGAGATACATGGAACACGTCATGCACCTCTCGTAACGAAGGTGGAAGGGATAAATGATAAGCAACATCGCCTATCCGATCAAGGATAGCAAATGGGCCCACGTACCGCGGACTCAACTTCCCGCGAACGCCAAATCTAATGACCCCACGGGTAGGTGAGATCCGTAAGAACACATGGTCCCTAACAGAAAACTCTAGCGGCCTACGATGCTGGTCCGCCCAATGACGATGCCGATCCTGCGCAACTCGAAGTCGCTCTCTAATTCCCTTAATCACTTCAACGGTCTGAACAATCATTTTCGGGCCTAGCATCTTCCTCTCTCCGATATCATCCTATGCTAGTGGCGACCTACACTTTTTACCATATAGTGCTTCAAATGGCACCATCTGGATACTGGCTTGATAACTGTTGTTGTACGAGAATTCGACTAAGTGCAGGTGGCTCTTCCAAGATCCTGCAAAATCTAGAGTGCAAGCTCGCAACATATCCTCCAAAGTCTGAATTGTTCTTTCTGATTGCCCGTCTGTCTGGGGATGGTAAGCCGTGCTAAATCTTAACTTGGTTCCTAGGCTATGATGTAAGCTTTTCCAGAAATGTGATGTAAAACGGGTATCTCTGTCTGACATAATACTGACAGGGACTCCATGCTGCCTGACTATCTGTTGCATATACAATTCTGTCAACTTTTCTGTAGATTGCCCTACTCTGAAAGGAAGAAAGTATGCCACCTTCGTAAGCCGATCTACTATCACCCAAATGGCATCTTTACCACTTGGTGATCTCGATAAACCGGTCACAAAGTCCATTGTAATACGTTCCCATTTCTATTCCGGAATAGGAAGCGGTTGCAATAACCCAGCTGGCCTCTGCTGCTCTGCCTTCACTTGCTGACATATCAAGCAACGGAAAACGAATCTAGCTATCTCCCTCTTTATTCCATTCCACCAGAAGTGCTGCTTGATATCATGGTACATCTTGGTCCCTCCAGGGTGTATAGAATACTGAGAACTGTGAGCTTCTGCCATAACCTCCTGTCTGATATCTCCACTAGACACACATAGACGCGGTCCAAACCTAAGGGTACCATCTTCATGAATTCTCATCTCCTTCCTGAGTCCTGACTCACATTCTGCCCTAAGCTTCTGAATCCTTGGGTCCTGTGCCTGAGCTGTCTTGATCCTGTCTACCAAGTCGGATTGAACTTGTAGACTTGTTAGAACTCCTACATCACTAGGAAGTATAACTTTGATGCCCATCTCCTGAAGGTCTTCTAAGATATGCCTCTGTGTTGTCAACATAAATGTGCCGCCTCTCCTGCTAAGAGCGTCTGCTACCACATTAGCCTTGCCTGGATGATACTGAAGCTCCACGTCGTAATCCTTGATCAACTCCAACCATCTTCTCTGCCTCATGTTCAGCTCCTTCTGAGTAAAGATGTACTTCAGACTTTTGTGGTCTGTGTACATGTCCACTCGATCACCATATAAGTAATGCCTCCATAGCTTCAAAGCAAATACTACTGCCGCCAACTCCAAGTCATGAGTTGGGTAATTCTTCTCGTGGTCTCAAAGTTGCCTGGATGCATACGCTATTACCTTTCTATGCTGCATAAGGATACATCCAAGTCCTTTACCTGACGCATCACAATATACAGTAAAACCTCCGGGCCCAACTGGCAATATAAGAATAGGCGCTGATATCAACTTCTGCTTCAGATTCTCAAATGATGCCTGGCATTCTGCTGACCAGACGAATGGTACATCCTTTCGTGTCAAGCGGGTCATGGGTGATGAAAGTCTTATAAAATCTGATACGAATCTCCTGTAATATCCTGCCAATCCCAAGAAACTCTGTACATCTGCTACGGTCTTGGGTACTTGCCAACTCTCTACTGCTTCTACCTTCTTGGGATCCACTGCTACTCCAGCTCCTGATGCCCCAAAAATGAAATATAGTCTGACCAAAACTCATACTTGCTGAGCTTGGCATACAACTGGTTCTCTCTCAGAACCTGTAACACTTTCCTGAGGTGGTCTTCATGCTCCTCTTCACTAGCAGAGTATACGAGAATGTCGTCAAGAAACACAACGACAAATTGATCTAAGTACGGCATAAAGATGCGGTTCATCAAATCCATAAATATTGCTGGAGCATTGGTCAAACCAAACGGCATTACCAAGAATTCATAATGCCCATACTTTGACCTGAATGCTGTCTTGGGAATATCCTCCTTCCGAACCCTTACTTGGTGATACCCTGAACGAAGATCTATCTTGGAGAAAACTCTAGCTTTGCTCAACTGATCGAACAAGTCGTCTATCCTGGGTAGTGGGTACTTGTTCTTTACTGTTGCCGCGTTAAGCTTCCTGTAATCGATGCACAATCTGAATGACCCATCCTTCTTCCCCACAAGTACCACTGGTGCTGCCCATGGTGATATGCTAGCTCGGATGAACTTCTTCTCCTTCAGTTCCTCTATGTGCTGATATACCTTGGCCTGTTTTGAATCCGCCATTCTGTAAACTCGATCTGATATTGGTTTAGTTCCAGGTACCAATTCTATGCTGAACTCAATATCCCTAACCGGTGGTAGACCTAGAAGATCTTCGAGAAATACGTCCAGAAACTCTTCAACTACCTTCGAAACTTGGACTTCTTCCATTGCCGTCACTACTCCCTGCTCTTGTTGAGTTGCCACTGATCTGACTAAGGTGAACCGCTTCATGCCTGGAATATCAAAAGATACACTCCCTCTACGACAATCTATTGTCGTATGACTGTTTTTCAGCCAGTCCATGCCTAAGATAACGTTGAAATTTCCAACAGGAAATTCTATCAACCGGGCGGGTAAGGAATGCCCGCAAACTACAATGCTACATGCTAGAATAACTCTACTAACTCCTTCGAGCCCATTACCAGTGAGTATATTTAACCTCCCTGGCAATGCCTCGAATTCTATTCCTAGCCGTGTTGTAAATTGTGCAGATATAAATGAGTATGATGCTCCCGAATCAAACAATGCTACTGCGGGATATGAGGCGACGAGAATGTTACCTGCCACAACATCTTCCGATGCTAATGCCTCCTCCAAGGACATAGTGAATGCTTGCCCTCGACCTCCTTGTTGGTTTCCATGTTACGGCCTAGCCTGTGCTGCTGCTGGCCCCTGCCTTGATGATGCTGGAGTGGTCTATGCTGGTGTTGCTGCATCGGCGGTCCCTGCTGCCGAAACATCTGAGCTGCGTCATGAACGGACGCTATGCCAACGGTCTCACTGCCACCGCTGGTCCTCGATACTGTCCTGTCCCTGGTGCTGGCAAAGCAGGAAATTGTTGCACTGGTCCTCCTGACCTCGAATTCATGGGACAGGTGGTAACCCGATGATCTGGATTTCCACATATCAAATACTGTCCGTTCAATGTCCGACACACATCTCTAGTGTGCCCTACTTTCCTACAATAAGTGCAGCTCGCTGGGGATTGCTGGTTCTTCCTCTGTTGCTGTTGCTGCTGCCTTGGTGGTGGTGCTGGCCCTCGCATTACCATATCGTGAATGCGAATGCCAGGGGATGGTGCTGTTGTTCGGGGCGCTGCTCCCCCTCCTCCTTCAATCTGACTGTGGGATCTCTTCTGACCTCCAGTCCTTGCCGTGATCCTCTGAATGGTGATCTCATGCCTTCAGATTGCCGTCAATACTTCGTCAAAAGTCTGATAATTGTGCCCCTCTATCAATTGCAAGAGCTCAAGATGAAACCCTTGCTGGAACCTCATAGCCCTCTGGCTCTCCGTTGCTACCATCTCTGGGGCGAACCTACTCAATCTGCAGAACGCCGCTGCATAAGCATCTACCGTCTTGCCGGCCTGCTTGAGGTTGATAAACTTCTGTTGCAGCTCAAACTGTGCCACAACTCCATAGTACTTCGTATTGAACCTTGCATTAAAATCGTCCCAAGCAACAGGACGTCTGATGCCTACTTCCTCTGATTCCCACCAATCACGTGCGAGATCCTGAAGTAACAACTTCACTTGATCCACACGTTCTTCTGTCGGCACCTTAGCTGCCGTCAGAATAGCCTCAATATCCTTAAGCCATGCATCTGCTGCGATGGCATCCTTCGTGCCCTCGAAACGGTGGGGGTTGAACTTACAAAACCTGGTTGATGCTCCTGAATCTGGCCTTGTCCCTCTTTCCAAAGCCGTCTGTAACCCTTGGTTGAGTAGTACGTTCTGCTCCTACAACTGAGCAAGCATGCGCTGCTGGGCTAACATCTGATGTTGCTGAGTGGCCATCATCCCTTTCATGATCTCCAGAAGGGCCGGCGTGTCCATTTCTGCAGGGGTAGGTGGAACTGTTGGTGGTGGTAGAACATCTGGATACTGCGATCCAGCTGCTGCTTCCACTATCACTTTTTCTTGGATAGTCTCTTGAGTTAGTACCGGCCCTTGTTGCTGACCAACCTGGTCAGGTTGTCCATGTTGCCCTTGTTGCTGTTGTCCGGCTCTGACAGATGCGGACGAAGTACCCCTAAAAAGGCACAAGAGAACAATCAAATGACCGGACAAGAAAGATCAATAAAGTCAAAGGATACTGGAATGTCAAGCTAGAGTTGAGAACAACGAATCATGAGATCAAGGGGGAACATGTGTGATTGAGATATCCTATAAATCAAAACACCCCATAAGTCTGAAATCAGACCTGCATGGGCCACCACTAAAACCTTGTCACGCCCCAGAACCAAAATACTGGAGAGCGGGGGAATGACTCAGCCAGCTACGTATTACGGGTAGATGAATACCGTATAATACGATCAATGGTGTCTAAAAGACGAGGGGTGCATACTACATGAAAGTCTTAATATGGTCACTTCACATCTATTGTCTCAATCATTCAAACAAGAAACAGTAATAAAGAACATGTGAGATAAAGCAGTAAGGCATCCCAAACGCTCAGTCAAAATATTCTCGATATCTGGCTTTACAAAACATAGCCAGATGATGTAGCAAAGTATACACAATTGTTATCAGCTGCAGTCTGAATTAATTACAATTATGTGAAAGTAAGTACAAGACAATCCGACTAACATGTCGGTGCCAAACGGCAAAATATAAAGTAATTAACAAAATGAGCGGGGAAGTAAGGAACCCACTCGAGTCCTCCTGCGATCATCCCTCTAGTATTGACCATCTTGGAGGTGGAAGTAAGCTGAGTCCTCGGGAACCGGCTCTAAATCTGGCCATGCAAAACCAGAGAGGTTAGACCTCTAATAGCAAGTACCGCAAGGAAGCACGATATGAGGAATTAAACCAGTAAATAAGAGAATATAATAATAGATCTTTGCTTGCTACTGGGATTCTCACAACATCACGACACTTCGAACCAACCTCCCAACCAAACAAAGACAGAAGTTGGCCCGTCATGTCTCGACACTCTGATCATCTCAGTTAGTCAACAGAGTAGGTACAGTACACAACCAAATCAATTTAAACGGCCATGCAACTACTACGGCTTGCTATTGTGGGTTCCAAGTTATCTTAGAATTATACGATAAAGGATTCCTCAGTTCTTACTATGCGCAAACAAGGCTAGTTTACCCAATCAATCAATTGTGCCAATCATGTATTTAGACGAGTCCCAGCGGGACGCCCGTCGTTAATATACAATGTACAATAAATAATATAAGCAGATACCACTCCCTGCCCGTGTGGCAGATTTGCAGTATCTGTGGGAACCAGCCGGCCTGTCGGGCACTTAGTAGTCCCAAAGAGGGCTGCCATGTAAGAACTCGGGAATCCGTTCTCTCCATGCAATCATCATTTTATTTAACTTAATAGCCTCTATGTTGAGTGAAATCCCATGCCGTGGATCATGGTCATTCAGAATGAGTACTTTCGTACGGGGTACGATATGCACATCTCTACAACGATACCCGTGCGGTTAGATTGTAGGTCTTACATAGCGTAATGCAACAATCAAAACTAACCACGGAAAAATTATGCCTTGACCATAAAGTACACATGCTGCTTTTTATAGAAAATAAATAAATAAATTGAAGCCTGCATGTGTGCTTGTATGTCAATATTCGGGATCGGCCAATCGATTACAATAGTTTATAATTAATATGAACGTGTCTCATTCATTCAATTCAATAAGACGACTAGCCAGTCTCTTAGTTCCAACTAGGAACGCATGATCAATTATTAGTCAAGGTCACAATCAATATCAACCAATGTTAATTCGGGACAAGAATTAGTCCAAAGGCCCGAGAAATTATAGAAGTTCATGCAGCATGCGCCAGGAAACAGCATACCCCAGAAACAGCATGCGCCAGAAACAGCATGCGCTAGAAAATAGCATGCGCCAGAAACAGTATGCGCCAGAAACAGCATGCGCCAGGAAACAGCATGCGCCAGAAGCAGCATGTGCCAGAAACAGCATGCACAAGAAATAGCATGCGCCAGGAAATAACATACGCCAGAAAATGCATGTACCAGAAACTGCATACATGCGCCAGAAACAGCATGCGCCAGGAAACAGCATACGCCAGAAACTGCATGCGCCAGAAATTGCATGCGCCAGAAACAGCATGCGCCAGAAACAGCATGCGCCAGGAAACAGCATGCGCCAGAAACAGCATGCGCCAGAAACAGTATGTGCCAGAAAACAGTATGCGCCAGAAACTGCATGTATGCGCCAGAAACAACATGCGCCAGAAACAGCATGCGCCAGAAACTGCATGCGCCAGAAACAGCATGCACCAGAAATAGCATGCGCCAGGAAACAGCATACGCCAGAAACTGCATGTACTGCTCATCTTCTCCAATCAGCCTCTAGTGGCCATGAAAACCCATGAACCAAAAAGACCATAAATCATGCAAAATAAGTCGAAATCAGGACTTCCAATAGTCAAAATTGGGTAGAATCAAATTTTCTACAACATCGAACCATCAAAACTTGAAAAATAACAAAGTTACTAGATCAAAACCTAAAAATTCTGAAAATATATTAAACTTAGATCTACATGAAATTAGCCATAGAAATCGAAAATGGTAAGTACTAAAGTATCTAAGAATCTTGAGAGAAAGACAATAGAACAACAAAAATGGGAATCCATCAAGAAGCAAGTTGGCACTTGCCTAGCTCTCCTAGGTTGGTGGGGGAGTTATGAGGAAGAAGAAGAGTAATGAGAGAAAATAATGAAGATAGAGAAAGGGAATGAGGCTTTTTAAATGAAGGAGTGGTGGTTGGTGGGGGTTTGGGTTCATGTTGAACCATCAAGGCCGGAAAGTAAACCAACTCGGGCCGAACCCAATAAGCAAAGCAGAAGGTAAAATGCAGAAAGTAAAATACAGAAAAATAATTAACAAAAAATTAAAAGAATTTAAATACAGAACAATACATGATAAATATTAAATAAATACATTCCAGCAGTACATGTATTTAAAATACGTATTCCGGGAACGGGAAGTGACAGTCGGACAGAGCAGTGACCAAATTAGGGTTAGGGTTTATCTGTGTTGGACACGATTGTAACTGCGTTCTTGGACACAGATATGTTTCGGTGGATGTACAAGACACGTGGTTGGGGTTAGGTGTATCTGTATCCTCGGGGTTGGACCTAGGGACACGAGGGTTTCGTTAAATTTTGGTTTGAGATCGTGTCGTATCGGACTCGGTGGTTGTGGATTGTATTTTTAATAGCTAGATGATTTAGTGAAATGAGATGGACACGCCAACACGGCTAGGATAAGGTATTTCATGGGATTAGACACGATGTGTGGAATGGACATGGGAATTGGATGTGGACACAAAAATAAAATAGGTTTGGCTAATGGCTTGTGCTTAGGAAATAATTAGCAATGACTAACCATAGAAATTCGGAGCTATTTATAGATGTAGTTAGGAAGATCCTGAATATTAGGTACATGGATTAGGAGGGAATATTCCAAGAATATTTCATAGAATATAATAGATTCTAAGAAATATTCTTTAGGGTTCATTAACACTAATCACTAATTAATTAAGGGATTCTTGAATATTTTAACCTAATTCTAGTGGCTAAGCATTCCACCATGGACTCCTAACAATTACTAATAATGCCAGCCCCTTTATAAGATTTACAAACCATTTCCCCTTAATGAATGACGTTAAAAAAGCTTTAACAATAATAAAATAAAAATTAGAAAATTTAGGAATTTTAAAAAATAAAAATAATCAAGATTTTAAAAATAGGGGGTTACATGTCTACCCACCTAAGAAAAATTTCGTCCTTGAAATTTCGAATGGCACAACTAGGCAGGACTAAGATTAATCAAATAAGAAAAATTGAAAATTAACAACACAGTTAGGCACGAAGTAGAATTGAATCTAGTCATGTCTAAAAGAATAAAATTATTTGAGCACGATCATCAAAGCATGATAAAAATCAAAATTTAGGCACGATCGAAATAAAATCAATATGGTTTGGCACGATTAGAAATATCAAAATGGTATGACCAAATTAAACTCTAAGCATGATATATGATAGAAAAACACTTGGGGATATTGAATTATTGGAAAATAATCAAATTTAATCATGATCAGAACCATATTTGGCATGATTAAAAATAAATTATTTAGGCATGATCAATGATTTTATGGTCAACTCATTTTGGCACGATCTAGTCACAACTAATCGAGTTAAAATCGTCTAAGCACGATCATTTAGGTATAATCAAAACTTTAGGCACAATTAAGAATCGAATCAAAAATCGTTTAAACACGATCGATACTTAACTAGAGACATTTAGGCACGATCAAATCCTAGACATGGTCGAAGTTCTAGGTAGATACGATAAAAAAATAGTTATGATCAAGACACGATCAAATCTAAGCATGATTAAGAATACGGTCGAAATCTAAGCACGATTAGAATCATCTAGGTATGATCAAAGATATAAACAAAATATAGTCGCGATCAAAATTATTTTAGATGCTGGTAAAAATAAGCACGATCAAATGATCTCACAATATAGGAAGAAAATTTAAATAATGTTCCAAAATAGAGGAGTCAATAAAGAAAAGAACAAGAACAATTTATCAAGAATGGAGTCTACCGAAATGAGGGAGTCAAAAAGGTACCAAATACAATTGAGAATACAAGGATTTGTGATTCAAGGAAAATCAATTATCGTATGCTAATTGGATACAGTCTTTATGGTATCCGAAAACCATATATCTATATATTTGAAGTCACTTTACCTAGAATTCATGACCCTCTAATGTTCATCTGGCTGTAGTGAACCTTCCATGACTCAAATAATGATATGTTACCTGATATTTTATCAACTTTATCTAATATCATTGGAATAACTCAAAAATATTTTGGAAATAGTCTTAATAATATTCTAAACCTATGAATACATGAAATAATTTCAACTTAGAGCCCAGGTCTCGCCAGTGTGCAGCTGGTTGCAGTGAATATGAAGCCTCCATAATTTAGATAAATGGTTGTCATGCACATCTGCCATGCCATAGTAGGTCACCGAATACTCTATCAACTTTATAGGAATTCCTAAGGGCTTTTCAAAATTCAAATAAGTTCTAAAGTCCTAATTATAAGAGGAAGTGATGTAGGTATTTGTTCTTCAAGTGTAAGTATCAGTTCTTGAGAATCAACGATTGATTACTGATAAGGAGAAAAGGACTTGAAAGGTACTATATTTGTTCTCCGACCTTTCTCTAGCTCAAGAGACTTTCGGATTGTTGAGTTGGGTTCAAAATAGAGATAGTGAGGAATTAGGTTGGCATGGATAATATATTTGGCTCTTAGGAGTAAGTTAGGAAAATATCAACCTATGTTAGATTCATTTATAGAATATTAGTCAATGAAAAATCTACGGCTTCATGGTTCGAAATAGAATACTTTGAATTGGTCCAAGGAAAGTCAAATTAAAATTTGACCAAAGTTCAACAAAGAGTTTAGAATCTAATAGAAAATGATTTCTCGTAAACTGTGGAAGTGTAATCATGGTTCATGAATTCTAAAGAATAACAAGATAGTAATATATATACACAACCATACAATCGACATATGTTGTGATTTAGCATTCCTATTTCTAATAGATTCCCTAATAGCACTCTATATCCTAAGCACTATTAGGCTAGACCTATATGGGCCACCGCTAAAAACGTATCACGTCTTGTGCCCGTATGATCAGGTACAACTGTGTGGGTACGTCTATCGACTGTAGTGATTTGTGTAGACCTCAATAGTCGTAAAATAGTGCTCAAATAATTGATTTTCTTATCACAACTACTAATCGCGTGCCCAAATTAAGTTAACACATCAGCACACATTTCACTATCTCTTTTTAGTATACCTTTTCTAAGAGTATCCGCAGATAAATCTGATAAAATATTAAAGACGACAGCCTCAAGTACATCATCATAAAAGTTGAAAATAAATCTATACATCGATGGTCCTAAGTCGCCACTGATCTCCATATAGCATCCATGCTGACTATCTCTATCACCTCATCATGTAAGCCACATACGCTACGGTATAATTTTCGTCACCTGCAACGTATCCAGTAAAGAAAGGAGCAAAGTATAATCCATAACAGTGAACATGCACAAGTAAAGATACAATGAAACATGACTAACCTGAATACCATATATGCAAGAATCTACTGAAACATAAAACATGTAGCAAGAATATAATGACCAGTGATTTGAAATACATACTAAATATGTGACCGGGTGGACAAAGCACATGAAAGAGGGTAGAACTTAATCACACGTGCACAGGTATGTGATTAGGCTATCAACATGATATAACTAGCGTTGGGCTTTGGTCACATATCTATAGTATTTTCCCTCCCCAAGTACAAGCGGAGAACAAGAGCACATGATAAGTATAATAACATGAAGCACGTGATCAATCGTGTAAACAACGTCTCCAACATGAAACAAGTCCACATGAAGTAAATGAAACAAAGCCATATAATGTTCTTGCCTTTCTCCAAAATGTTGTAAAATGTCTCTCTAAACCACCTATAAATGGTTAAGAACTAATTAGATGCTATTAGGAATTATTCTAAAGCATTCTACAAAATTTTAAGATTATCTACTAGCTAATTATTAGATAATTAATAGCTACCCAATTATTTAAGAAAATAGATAATTAATTAGCTAGCCAAATTAATCGGGAAAACCAATAAATAACAAAATTAGTAACTAATTAGGAATCATTAACTAAAATAATATGTTGTAAATTATTAATAAGTCACTAAGCTAATTACTAAACTAATTACTAACTAATAACTAAACTAATTTAGCTAATTATCAACCAAGACCACCCAACCTTCTCAGGCTTTGAGCCTTGGCTGAAGCCCAACACTGCATTTCCTTTTCTCTTTTGTTCTTCCATTCTTTTTTTCTCTTTACTAGGCTTGACCTAGTGGCAGTCCACAACTCCTATAATACCCGACCCAAGCCTACAACTAACCTAACTTTATATAAATCTTCCTCTTTTTAAGAAACTTCTAAAGAGCAAAAGAAGAAGACGAGAAACAAAAAGATCGGAGAAGAGGAGTACAGCATGTCACGGACTTAGTGTTTTTGCTAGAACTTCGTCTCGTGCGGCATACTATCTTTCTCCTCGAAGACTCATACAAGCCTTACCAACAAGACTTAGATAAATCGCTAAAGAAATAAAGAAGAGTAGAGTAAATATGGGACTCGTAAGAATTTGTTTATTGCTTGGAAAATGCTTACAAGTTTTTAGGTGGTGAGGAACAAATGAGGCCTCCCCCTTTTATAATGGCTCATAGAGCTTTACATGAAAACTTCTGGAAGGAATATTCCAGAGATTATCCTTCCTACCATAACTGAAACGGCATATTCCAGGATTATTCTCTAGGGACATAAAAGAAAACTTTACGGGCCATCCAGAAGCATCTTGGGCCATCTAGAATGATCTTGGGCCTTCCAGAGAAATCCACCATCTTCTGGAGAGCTTCGCCATCTTCGAGAATGTTCTAGAAGCTTCCTGCATAACCTTGGTCCGTGGAAAGGTTATGCATCTTGGCCTCGGGCGGGGTACAACATTTGGGACGTTACATTCTCTTCCACCTAAGGCGTTGATACCCTCGTCAAACATGCTCGCTGAGAAACATTTGGACCTTGGCCTCGAACTTATGCAGCGTATCAGCATGTTCCCAGCTAGACACGCCGTGCAGCATTCCCTTCCATTGGATGAGGTACTCCACTACAGGGACACGCCTCGCCGACGAATGGTCCTCTTATCCAGTACGGCTTCCACCTCCTTGTCGAAGGACGTAGTCATGGTCGTCGTTGGTTACTTCAGAACTCCTCGTTGGGATCCTCCAAGTCTTCATGGTATGACATCAAGCAAATGGCATGAAAGATTGGATGAATCTTCAGCTTGGCGGCGAGCTCGAGCTTGTAGGCCACCTTGCTTACCTTCTCGAGAACGGAGAAGTGGCCTTCATACCTCCGAATTAGTTCTTTGTATTCTTTCCAAAACACCTTAAACTGTTGTGGTTGTAGCTTCACCATCACCATGTCCCCCTCCTTGTACTCTATCGGCCTTCACCTTGCATTGGCCCATTTCTTCATCTTTCTCGCGACCTTCTCCATAAATGTCTTGGCAGTGTCCGCTTTTGTTTTAAAGTCTGAAGTGAACTGGTTGGCTGCGGAGCTTCTACTTGAGGACCCTGCACTCAGCATGTGCGAGGCAAGTGGCTATCGATCCATTACCAACTCGAATGGGCTGTTGTACGATGACTAGCTCCATTGAAGATTGTAGCAAAACTGAGTGACGTCGAAGTGATACACCCAATCCCTCTGCTTGGCACTCACAAAGTGTCACAAGTACTCCTCGAGTAGCAAATTGATCCGCTCGGTCTATCCGTTCGTCTGCAGGTAGAAGCTGATCGAGAAATACAAGTCCGTCCCGAGGATTTTGAACACTTAGTCCAGAACTTTCCCGTGAAGCGGGGATCCCGATCGCTGACTATGTTCACCGGGATGCCCCAAAACTTTACCACGTGGCTGATGAACTGTCGCACGGCCTCCTCTGTCGTACAGTCCATTGAAGTAGAAATGAAGATTGCGTACTTTGAGAACCAGTCCACCACCATGAGAATGGACCAAAGTGCCCCCACTTTCGATAGGGCGGAGATGAAGTCCATCAATATGCTCTCCTATGGCCGGTTTGGCATGGAAAGAGGCTCTAGTAGGCCATCGGGCTTCTGATGGTCCACCTTGTCCTGTTGGCACATAAGACAGATGTGCACATAGTCCTCCACATCCTCACGCATGTGAGGCCAATAGTAGACGGCCTCTAGTAGTGCCAAGGTCCACTTTACACCGGGGGTCCAGCCTACTTCATATCATAGCACTCCTTGAGCAGCTATCTTCGCAAGCCACTCCACTGAGGTACGATACCCTGTCGCCCTTGGTATAGAGAAGTCTATCTTTCAGCCAGAACCTTCTCGTTTTGCCCTCCTTGACAAGTTTTACTATAGCATGTATCAGTGGGTCATGTCAGGGCTGATACACAGCAATGAGTTTCTCAGGAAACCTGCGAAACAAGTGACAGTGTCAAAATTCAGTCCCCAACCTATCTATAGTATCAGTCCTAGTATCCTAAATTTTGTGTGTGTGAGTAGCTAGAGTTTTTTGAGAGTGAGTGGCTTGAAGTGTCATGTGATAGGTTAGTAGAGTAAGTGCACCTCAGTTGTACTGAGGTGCCCAGGCCAATGTGGCAATGGCTTAGCCTGGCCTTGCATTGTAGCAGCAAGTAGCAGCTGCATTAGCACTAAAGGCATCCTTGGCCCTGCATTTGCAGTGACCAGTGGCAGGACACTTTGTTTGCTGCCTTGTTTTGCCTGCTTGGCAAGCAAGCAGCAGCAGTAAGCCTTAGCAATGCAGCAGGCCATGCTTGCCCTGCATTGCAGTTGCAGCAGCAGGCATGCTTTGCCCTGCCTTGGCTTTGTATTGCAATGGCTTGGCATGGCAAGGTGTGGGCTAGAGGGTTCAGCCTAGGATGATCATGTTCCTACAGGTAACATACGGCTTGGGCCAATGATAGGAAGCTAAGGATATGGGTTTGGTGTATGAGGATTTTGTAAGAGTGAGGTTAGTTCATGTTAGAGTTTTGGAAAGAGAGTGAGTGTTAGAGTAGTGTGTTAGGATATCATGTATCCTAGGTTAGTCTCAAATGTTGAGAGGGGAATATATATTAGAGAGTTTAATAAGTTAATATGCTAGCATGTGAGGATGTGAGTTGGTTATGATATTGAGTTGTGGAAATTAGTTAGTTAGATGGGTGTGTTAGTGTATGAATAGTAGAATGTTAGATAGGAAGTCAATGTATCCTTAGAGTGTGTGTGTGTGGTAGAGGATATATCTATGTGTATTAAATTGGTATTTACCTATTAGCCTAGCAAGATGGTTAGACCTATAGCTAAGGTTGTGATGATTAATGGCTTGATATAGTGTTGGGTAAGTTATTATATACATACATTATAAGGTATGTAGCATAGAGACAGGTTAGAACCTAGGCTGAGTATGGTATGACAAGTTTGCACTTTAGGAAAGTAGACAAAAAGAAAATGGATCGGTTACAGTCTATGTGAGGGATATGGTTGATAACACAATACCCAGTTAACTAATTTAGACTAAACGAGACTAGATTGAACCAAGTTTGACCAATAGTGGACCATTTGGCTAGGATTGACCATATTGACTTTATTGACCTAGATTGACCTAAAAATCATATAGTTTGCATTGTACCATCATTTACCTTGTTTTAAACACATTATAACCTGTACTGCTCTATTTAGGACATTGTGACTCCGGTGCAGACATCTGATATTACACTACTCTTTTTAGAGTATCAGGCGAGTATATTCTCTGATAGTTCTCTCATTTACTTGTCAATTACTGTACTTCAGTTCTAGTTAGTTATATGCGATTCTCTGTTACAACACGTATGGATATTCTGGATTCATGTATACGACACACATTTATTGTCTGGCCTCTATTACTGGAATCATTCTTGAATCATTTATTGGTGTCATTATATCTGGCTGGACTCATCTTGAATCATTGTGTCAAATTTCTGGATTCACTTGCTGGGAGGTGAAATACTAGAGTAAGACATGTAGATATACCCCCATTTTGGAATCACCCCATACTGGAATCAAACTAGAATGATAGCCATCTCACACCCAGCCAGGTGTGTGATGTGCCAGATTACCTATAGCCGTTTGTATGTCGATCTCGGTATTTTAAAACACACTGCTAGAGTATAGGCTGGACTCACCTTGGAATCATTGATCACTATGACTGGGATCGTCCCTTACTGGATTCATCTTATATTAGATTTGTCTCATACTGGACTTACATTGGAGTTACACTCGTATACATTTACTGTCTGGACTTATATCATATTACCCTGGTTCAGCTAGTTCTATTTTTACAGTTTTTATTGCCATGATTCTTTTCTTGTTTAGTTACTTACTTTCCTTGCACTTTATCTATCTCTCTTCACCATCACCTGAATATAAACTGCCATGTTCATCAATACAACTGTCTATAACTGCGTTGTAGTTTTCTGTCATTTACTTGGGTTTTCTAGATGAGATTATGCTCGTTCCTGTCCTGACTGGAGCTGTTGTAAATTTTACAGATGATTGCCCTGAGGATACATGCCCTACATATTACGGACCAGGATATAGGTTAGCTACCTTTGGCCCCGACACTCAGGAGTGATCGGAATTTAGTTTAGTAGACTTGCATCTATTTTCATTTAGAGTTTGTCGTATAGAATTGAGACTTGAGATGTATTTGAGATTGTTCGAGATGTTATTATTTCAGTAGTTATTGTTGTCTTCAATTTTTTAGTTATATTTCTGTGTTATCTTATCGTGCTTAGACTGTGATTGAGTTACACCATATCTTATACTTGTCCTCCGTTCAGAGTTGATCATGATGAGTACATTATAAACTGCACGAGTTGATGGTTAGTCAGAGACTTAGAACAGCGTTCTACCACCGACACTGCGGCGTAGGCTGGGCGCTGTTACGTACTCGTACTCTCACAGTGGGTGCAGGTCGTGACAGGTCCTCCATGATACCCACTCGAACACGGTCCAGAATGTCCCTCTTGAGCAAGCACACTAATGGGAGCTCGACCTTTCTGCTGAGCACATCGGCGACTTGATTTTCCTTATCGGGTTTGTACCGCAACTCCATGTCGAACTCGGCTAGGAAACCTTACCATCTTGCCTGCTTCGGAGATAGCTTCTTCTGGGACTGGAAGTAGCTCGTGGCAATATTGTCCGTCATGACCACGAACTTGGTGCCGAAAAGGTAGTGTCGTCATATCCTCAAGCTATGCTGGATCGCGGTCATCTCCTTCTCTTGTACCGTGTAGCACCGCTCGATATCATTTAAATTGCGGCTCTCGAACGCGATGGGGTGCCCTTCCGGCACTAACACCCCACCGATGGCGAAGTCGGACGCGTCCGTATGCACTTCGAATGCCTTGGAGTAGTCTGGTAGAGATAAGACTGGCTCTTCTATCACAACCCGCTTCAGTGCCTCGAATGCCTCCTTGCATCGGGGCATCCATCTCTACGCTCTATCCTTCCACAGCAGATCGGTCAAAGGCGCTGCGATGGCAGAATATCCTCGGATGAACCGCCGGTAGTAGTTTGCCAGGCTAAGAAATGATCACTGCTCTGTCAGCCTGGTGGAAACCTTCCACTCCCGTATGGACTGGACCTTCAAGCCGTCCATGCACATCTTTCCATGCCCGATCCAGTGCCCCAAGAACGATACCTCTTCTTGTGCAAATGAGCACTTCTTCCTCTTGACAAAGAGTTTGTTCTCCCTCAGCACTTGGAAGACGGTCTTCAAGTGCTCAATGTGCTCCTCCATCGTGTTTGAGTACACGATGGTATCGTCGAGATAGACCACGACGAACCGATCCAGGTAGGGATGAAAGTTCTTGTTCATTAAAGTAGAAAAAGTTACAGGAGTATTTGTTAGACCAAAAGGCATAACCATAAACTCATATGTGCCATACCTCGTGACGCATGCCGTCTTAGCCTCGTCGCTCTTCACGATCCGGACTTGATAATATCCCAAGCGCAGATCAAGTTTGGAGAAGTATCTTTTGCCTCCCAATTAGTCGAACAAGTTTACCACCAACGGGATGGGATATTTGTTCTTGACAGTCACCTTGTTTAGTGTACGATAGTCGATGCATAAACTAAGACTTCCATTATTATTTTTCTAGAACAGCACAGGTGCGTCGTACGGGACCTTCGACGGTCTGATGAATCCCGCATCCAGTAGCTCCTTGAGTTACCTTTTTAACTCGTCTAGCTTGGGCAAGGCCATGCGATATGGAGCCATGGCGGACGGCTTCGTGCCCGGCTCCAACTCGATGGCATGGTCTACCTCTCTCTGCGGAGGTAGCCTATTTGGCAACTCCTTCGGCATGACGTCCCTGAACTCCATAAGGACGTCATTGATCTCAGGAGGAAGATTTCCCCTGCGCGGGCACCTCCTCTATCTTGTGCACCGTAAGGTAGGTCATCTCTCCGTATCGCATCCCCTTTTTAAGTTGTAAGGTGGAGAAAGCCTTCCCCTTCGCAAGCTTGCCTCGTGTTACTTTTACCATGCACGGGGAGCTCCCCTCCATGATCCCGACGACTCCCAGATGCAGCATTGGGACTGCCTTTGCCAAATTAAGGAAGTCCATCCCAAGGATCATGTTGAAGTCATCTAGTGGCACGGCCGTGAGACTGGTGACACCCGTCCAGTCTCCCAATTGAATCTTCATGTGTTTGGCCAAACCCTGCACATGATGCGCCTCTGAATTGACCGTCTTCATCTTGCTTGAGTCTTTTTCAAGCACCTGACCCAAGCGCTAGACTTCCGCGTCCGAGATGAAGTTGTGGGTTGCCCCTGTGTCGACCATCGCCCTTGTGTTGTGGCCGTTAATTTTCATGTCCACGTACATGAGTTCTCGATTCGGGACTTTGGCCACGACCGCCTTGCTCTTCAAAGCATTCAGCAGGTACACGGTACCCATGTGAGCCCCCATCTTAGGTTCCTCGTCCTCAGCCTCCCCGCCTTGGACTACGTTCACCCTCTTGCCTTTGTTGGTGCAGTCACGTGCGAAGTAATTTCTACCGCACACGAAGCGCTCGATCTTTTGCTCCGTCGGAGGCTTTGCAAGATGCTTGTCCTTCGACGGGGCTTCCTTTCTGTTATTCTCTGTCTCCCCCACCGTTGAACTTGGTGGTGGTCTTTGCCTTGGGCTTGGAAATATCGCTCCACCGATACTCCATTATCTTTTCGACCGCTGCAATGGCCGTGTTCAGATCTGTCATGCATTGCCTCTGCAACTCCTGTGATGCCTACGGTTGCAGACCGTCTAGAAAGAAGAACATGCGATCTTCTTTGCCCATACTAGAAATGAAAAGCATCTAGCGGGTGAACTCCGCCACATACTCCTTGATGGACCCGGTGTGCTTGAGTTGTCGCAAGCTCCGCCTCGCGACGTACTCCACGTTCTCTGGGTAGAATTGAGACTTGACCTCTTTCTTGAGATCCTCCCAAGTCTCGATCGAGCAGAGTCCATTTTCTATCTTGATGCACCTGCGTCGTAGCTAGGGACTACCCGCGCGATTAGGCATGCATGATAGTTTCACAGGATGGCCTCGAAGGGTCGCCTCGTAGGTTCTCCTCGTCAGTTGTCTCATTGGGTAGCTTCGTCGAGTAGCTGCATAGGTAGCCAGGGACGCAGAATAATGGTTTCATCCATTGATTGTAGGAGTAATACTCCAAATTGAATGCTCTTGTTACAAGTAGTGGATTGAATCTCGTTTCCGGTTGAGTGCTTTAAAGGGTGTGACAATGTCGTTAGTAATTTAGTCCCACATTAGGTAGGCGATTGGATCATGAGGTGTAGATAATTGGAATTGGTTCATGCTATACATGAGAATTCTCTTTTAAGGCATATTGGCCCAATTCAATATCGTATCTCATGGGCCAACTCTGGTTCGGGTCACACCGCGTTCCCAACAACAAAGTCCTTTCAAATTCGTAATAGTTCTGTTTAACGCTCCGGTGCTTCCTTCTAAGAAGGAATGTGATATCAGGAGGGATTCAGAAGTTTGATACATTGTTCCATAGAAACTCGTTGTTTCCTGAAAGAGAATCGACGAGGAGAAAGTTGAATCTTATTTTTAGTAACACATATCGAACCATCCCAGCAAACTGTTCTGCCAATTCTAGCAACATTCTTTTCAGCAGCTTATGTGCGACTTCAGCGGTTTTACACAACTTCAATTTCTTATAGCAATTTATTTTGCTTATAATTTCATCAGCGGTTTTGTTACTGTTTTAATAACCAAAGTTTGGTTAATTTAGTCATCGAGGACTTGTAGGAGACCTTCAATAACATACAAAGTGAGCAAAATTAAGGCACATTCCCATATATTTCATGCTGTTGTGAAACCCTTACTATTCACCATTATGTCATGAGTTACACATGACCCTTGGGATCATGTAACTCATGACCCTTGGGTTATGTAACTCTTGACCCTTGGGTTGCCCCTTATCCCTATATATATGGCCCTTGCCATATGATGAAAGAATAGAAGAAAAATACTATTCTACGATATCTAGTATCCCTTCAAACACGTTATCAGCACGATTGCTGAAGCAAGGAGAATCGACGTCAAGATCTCGACGTCATCTTTCCTTTTTCCCTAGTCGATCCGACCAGAGGCTGGTAACACTTCTTAAATTTTTTTTTATAAATTAATTGTTTGAATGAAAATTAGCAATATATATATCTAACAATCTAAGAGTGATATTCTTTATATTGCTAACGTTCAAAACAAATTTTTTTAAAATCGATCTAACTCTTAGATTGTTGGAATATCAATTTGTTGTACAGTGAACAATATTTGTTTTAATAAGAAGCAAATTTGTTCAAAGCAAATTTGACTTTTAAAAATTTATTATTTGTTTTTCCTGTTTGTCTCTGTTCATAAGGAATAATAATAATAATAAAAAAAATATTTCGTTACTGTTTCCATATTGCTAAAACAACTTGTTACTGTCTATAACATTTTACAATTGCTTCTGTTGCTTAAATCAAAAAGCTATTAGATGCTCCCTGTTGCTCATGCTAATTGCCAGTCACTTTAGCCGGTTCGATGGGGGATGGAGCTAAAATGACTTCAGTCTGGTTAATTTGAGGAGGAACTAAAAAAACCAAAAGCTCTTCAACTGTTTCTACTGATTGATGTTTAGCATAGCCGCAGAAAGGAAAGGAAATGAAATCAATTTCTTGGTGTTTCCTTTCCTTTGAAAATTTACAATTTCGATCGTTTTTTTTTCGGTGTTTGGAAATGTCAAGAAAATTAGAAAAAAAAGTAAATATGGAAAATATAATTCTTACGAGAAAAAAAAACACTTAAATCCAAAAGCTTCTGTTGCTTAAATTGAAAGCTTCTGGACATTTGTTGCTTAGAATTTGTTACTGTTTACAATTCGTTTTTAAAGCTTAAATCCAAAAGCTTCTGTTGCTTAGAATTTGTTACTGTCTACAATTCGTTTTTAAAAGAAAGCTTCTAGACATTTGTTACTATCTTCAAAACAAAAGAAAGCTTCTCGACATTTGTTATTACAATTTAAAAAAAAAAACTAGTTACTGTTAATAATTTGTTTTAGCTATAAAAGCTATCGTGATTTATTTCATATCAGTACCATCTTATTTAATAACATTTGTTGTTACATATAACTAAGATTGCTATTATCAATTATCATTTCATAGATCAATTATCATTTCCTAGATTGACACCTTAGACAAACATTAGTGTGTTACTACTTTTTGTCAATACTAGTTCCTTTTTACTCAATATATCAATTTAGGCTAAATCAAACAATTAATTGATTTAGTAAAATTCCTTTATTTTTAAAAGTTATAAAGTTAAGATTTGTTTGGGAACAAGCCGAAAGGGCCCTTCTGTCAACAAGACAAAATTCGTCTAAGCGACCGGTACTTAAGAGTTCCTAGTGAACCTCTGCTTGCTGGGATCCGGCCCCTACAGCTAACCCAACCTTATCAAAACTTGAAAAACTAAAATTTTAAAGGTCTATTACTAAAATCTTTTTAATTGTTAAATTTTAGTTTAAAGCCATCTTATTGAGTAAATTTTTTTTTTCTTTTCATTGATCTATAGATGAAGTGTGAATGCCTTGTGGACAGCGCCTCGATGCACACAATCCTTCGAGAAAAAAGCTATTTTTATAGCTTATATGATTATGACGGTCCCGTTATTACGATATCAGGACTATCAAACATAATAGAAGGATCTGGTGAAGCAATTATATTGCTCCCAAATAAAACAAGACTAATAATAAAAGATGCACTATTCTCTCCTAAATCAAATAGGAACCTCATAAGTTTCAAGGACATTCGTTTAAACGGATATCACTTAGAAACAAATGAAATAAATGAGGCAGAATATCTGTATGTTACTCGTCTAAAAGATGGTTCAAAAACTATCTTAGAACGATTCAAGGGACTCCCGTCGGGTCTCTATCATACTCATATTCAATCAACAGAAGCTAACATGATTGTGCACCAGAAGTGTCATTCATCGCCAAAATTTAAACTTTGGCATAATAGACTGGGTCACCCAGGATCAGCTATGATGAAATGAATCATAAGCCAATCCAGTGGACACAACCTGCAGAACCTGAAGATTCTTCAGAAGTATGATTTCTCGTATGTACCTTATTTTCAAGGCAAAATTATAACGAGACCATCCCTTTTGAAAGTGGGACTAGAGTCTCCTAGCTTCTTAGAGAGAATTCATGGAGACATTTGCGGACCTATCCACCCCGCAAGTGGTCCATTTAGGTACTTTATGGTACTTATCGATGCATCTACTAAATGGTTGTATGTGTGCCTTTTGTCCACCCACAACTTAGCTTTTTCTAAGCTATTGGCACAAATAATTAAGTTGCGGGCTCATTTCCCCGATAACCATATCAAAAAATTAAGACTTGATAATGTGGGTGAATTTACTTCACAGGTCTTTCAAGACTATTGCCAAGCAACTGGCATCGAAGTTGAACATCCTGTAGCTCATGTTCACACCCAGAACGGGTTAGCAGAATCCCTTATTAAGAGATTACAATGGATTGCTCGTCCATTGTTGATGCAGTCACAGTTGACTGTGGAAGCTTGGGGTCATGCTATATTGCATGCTGCATCACTTATTAGAATACGACTTTCTGGAGGTCATATTCTATCTCCGATGCAGCTCGCTTATGGTTCACCTCTAAATATCTCTCATTTGAGAGTTTTTGGTTGTGCTGTTTACGTCCCCATTGCTCCCCCACAGAGGACCAAAATGGGTCCACAACGTCGATTAGGTATCTATGTTGGGTTTGGCTCACCCTCTATAATTAGATACCTAGAACCCCTGACGGATGACGTATTTAAGGCACGTCTTGATGACTGTGAGTTTGATGAAGGATTATTTTCTAAACTGGGCACACAGTCTAAGAAGCCAGAAGCTTCTAAGACAATTTCTTGGGACACAAAAACTTTGTCTCATTTTGATCCACGTATAAGTCAATGTGAAGATAAGATCCTGAAGATATTACATCTTCAGAACACTGTACATCTACTTCCGGATACATTTACTGACAACTAGAAGATTGTCAGATCACACGTCCCTGCTGCCAACACGCCAGCTAGGATTGACATTCCCAAAGATGGATACAATCCGCCGACAGCAGAAATGGCAATACCTCAATTAAAAAGAGGACGTCCACCAGGTTCGAGAGACAAAGTCCCTCGTAAAAGAAAAAACCCTGGAGAAATTAAGAAGATCCCAACACAGGATGCTGAGCTCAGATCAGCTACCTCTCCCCTCCTAGTTTCCCCTGAAGAGGAACAAACAGGAGAAATATCATTAAATTATGTACGTACTGGAGAGGTACTGAACAGAAAAAGTACAGTCGTCGACGACGATTTTTCGTTCAATATTGCCGTTCACGTCACTGAAAATGACGATGACATTGATCCACGGTCTCTAGCAGAATGTAAATGCAGAGGCGATTGGCCAAAGTAGAACGAGGCAATAGGAGCAGAGCTGGACTCACTCTTGAAATATGAAGTCTTTGGACCAGTAGTCCAAACACCTGAAGGTGTAAAACCTGTGGGATATAAATGGATCTTCATAAGAAAAAGAAATGAATTGTGCGCTACAAAGCACGCCTTGTAGCACAAGGTTTCTCCCAGAAATCGGGAATAGATTATGAAGAAACATATTCTCCGGTTATGGATGGGAATACCTTCAGATTCCTGATCAGCCTCTCTTCTCTGTTAAGCCTAGAAATGCAGCTCATGGACGTTGTGACTGCATATCTTTATGGTAATATAGATAAAGATATCTATATGAAACTCCCTGAAGGATATAAAATTTCACCAGAGAAAATATATAGACCTCGGGACACCTATTCTGTAAGGTTACAAAGATCATTGTACGGTCTTAAACAATCAGGAAAAATGTGGTATAACAGACTAAGTGAGTTTCTTGCTACGCAATGATTTACTAATGATAAAGTCTGCCCGTGTATCTTTATAAAAAGATCGGAAACAGGATTTGTTATAGTCGCCGTTTATGTCGACGATTTAAATCTCATTGGATCTCCTGCAGAGATCACTGAGATATCTAAAAGCCTTAAGACAACTTTTGAAATGAAAGACCTAGGGAAAACAAAGTATTGTCTTGGCTTACAGATCGAACACCTAAAGGGTGGTATCCTGTTACACCAATCTACATATACACGAAGATTACTTAAACAATTCCATATGGATAAATGCCATTCCCTTAGTACACCAATGGTCGTTCGATCATTGGACGCAAAGAAGGACCCTTTCCGTCCACTGGAAGAGGGGGAGGAATTATTAGGTCCTGAAGTACCTTACCTAAGTGCCATTGGGGCACTACTCTATATAGCTAACTGTACGCCTCCTGATATAGCATTTTCAGTTAACTTATTAGCCAGATACAGTACAGCGCCCATAAAGCGCCACTGGAATGGAGTGAAGCATCTTCTGCGCTACCTCCAAGGGTCTATAGACCTAGGACTATATTACCCGAATAGTGGGTCTTCCACTTTACTTGGTTATTCAGATGCAGGTTATAGATCAGATCCCCACACAGAGAAATCACAAACTGGATTTGTGTTTACTTTCGGTGGTACGGCTATCTCCTGGAGGTCCGTCAAACAGACCAGTGTGGCTATCTCATCCAACCATTCTGAACTCCTGGCAATCCATGAAACAAGCAAGGAGTGTGTTTGGCTTCGCTCCGTCATTCAGCACATTTTGGCATCTACTGGCCTGAAGACTGGTGAACTTGTGCCTACTACCCTTTTTGAAGATAATGCAGCATGCGTAGCTCAACTTCAGAAAGGATACATAAAGAATGACAAGACGAAGCACATATCCCCCAAATTCTTCTGGACGCACGACCTTCAAGAGAAGGAACAAGTCAAAATACAACAAATTCAATCTTGTAATAACTTAGCAGATTTGTTTACCAAAACACTGCCACGATGTACTTTTGTAAAGCTTGTAAGAGGAATAGGGATGAGGCAACTAAAAGACCTGCAAGCATGAAGCTTGTATAGATCAGGGGGAGTAAAACTATAGGATTGTACTCTTTTTCCTTAGGACTGATGGTTTTTTCCACTGGGTTTTCCACAGCCAAGGTTTTAATGAGGCAAACCAAGTTTACTCTGGATCCAGAGTATCCACCCCATTAGCTTATTGAATCCTGAAGTATTTCATAAGTGGATCCAAGAAAATGGATGAATAAGGGGGAGTGTTGTGAAACCCTTACTATTCACCATTATGTCATGAGTTACACATGACCCTTGGGATCATGTAACTCATGACCCTTGGGTTATGTAACTCTTGACCCTTGGGTTGCCACTTATCCCTATATATATGGCCCTTGCCATATGATGAAAGAATAGAAGAAAAATACTATTCTACGATATCTAGTATCCCTTCAAACACATGCATCTTTATTCATTCCTGGATAGTACTTTAAGCTTACTTACCAGGCACAAGCAATAGTTGGCTGGCTTACTTATTAACCACAACAAAAAAGGAAGGAAGAAAGAAAGAAAGACACTAAGGAGATGCATATGGTACTTGACATGCACGTGTGGATTTCATTTGCTTCAGGCGCGGTTCCAAGTGACGGGCATCTCCCCCCACTTGTCCGATCCCTTTTGGACGCCCAATTTTTTCCAGACTTCCTCGGAGCCGTCTACAATGTTGTCGGCGCAACCTCTCCTTTGGTCGCATTCATCCACCACGGTTGCTACCACCGTGTGCTTGTTGCCGTGAATTGCGATCTTCTTGCCGCACATCCCCTTGAACCAGTGCGTCGACAGGGCGACGATCAAGGTGTTGTCGTTGTGGTAGCGTTCGTCGCACTCAGACGCACCCCCACCGCTTTCACCCTTGGCAAAGCCATTGAGGGTCAGTGTTGCACTTGCGGCCTCGGTGAGCATGTAAGTCGAGGAGTGGAAGTCTACAACTAGAAGAATAAAGAGGAGGAAAAGGGAGGAGCACTTCATTATCTTTACTTGCTACAACTGATCAGAGTACTAAGCTAAGCTGATCGAGTAAGCTTAGATATATAGGAATGGAGGAGGTGAGTAGTTTTATTTTATACTGTCTCTCTGACTCTGAGCAAGCTCAGGAGTCAGGACGGCTACTGACGGTACCGAGTGTCGAACACTACATACCGACACCACGTTTGTAACAATCAAAGGGAATGCAACAAATTGAGACGTTTGTATCTCCTTGCCTCTTGATGTTGAGCTCATAGACCATGCAAATAGTTCGTAATTGGGACATAGAAATTACCGCTTTTTTGTATTCGATCCAACGTATCTAATCCCACACTTTGTGATCATTGGGCTTGTAAAGTTGTTTTAACGTTTGGATTGCAGTAGACAACAGTTAGCAGAGTATCTTAAACTTCAGGACATTTAAGTTTGTTGGGGTCTCTTCGTAGATCATACAAGAAAATGACTGCATCGTTTCCATACACAACATGTTTAAATAGTTACGCCATACATGTCATGTCTCGATTATATCATATGCAACAAGTCTAGATAGCAACCCATTTTTTTGTTGCCTTTTTTTTCTTCCTTTTCTTTGTGATCTTTTATGTTCGGTTATGACATGGTGTAAAGTAAACTGTTTAATTCATCTTGAAAGTTTTTTTTCTTCCTTATATCTTTCTGAGGACGGCTACTGTGTTTGGCACCATGTTTACAACTATCAAACGAATTTTATACGGTGGTTCGGCACCATTTTTACAACTATATATCAAACAATCGAAGAGCACAAGCTGGTACTTTGACTCTACTATATTGCCCAAGTGTCGTCTTCTTGTTTGTCTTCATTCTATGTAAAGTGAGCAAGGACACATTCCCGTCTCAGGAGACAACCAAGGACTATTTCTTTACCACTCTCGAATGAAGTGTCCTCAGAAACACAATCGTTAAGATTTAATTATGCATAAATTAAAGAGTTGATACAATTTAGAATTGTTAGAATGATATAAATATATATAAACCCTCAATCCTTAAGAAAATTTTAAAAAAAATCGTACAAGTTGCAAAAACTTTAATATAGCTAGTATTATAGAAATACAACAATCAAATCATGTATAGCGCTCATTTTAAATGGATTAAAAAAACATACCTCTTCATGAATTCAGTTCTTGGTCCATGAAATCAACCTTCAACTTGTGCATTGTGATATGTTAGAATAATAAAAATATTAACTCTCAACCCTCGTCAATACTATCGAGTTTTGATGTAGCTTTAGGCAAAAACACATATGGATATGTAGGGGCATGGCCCCACCTTGTTGGGATTTAGAGATGCACACAACGGATAATAATACGTAATGGCTATGTCCACCCAGACATATGGACATAGCCATTACGTCGAAAGAAAACCCAAACCACACATGCTACACAAGACCAAGGAAAGATCAAATTAATGCACATGTATGTTCACTCAAACACGTCCCAACCATCTATTTATCAAAGACTACAATACAAAGTATTAGTCGGACTCTCTTGTCCCAAGAGTAGACAATTTACAACTTTTCAAGAGAAAGACAAAAGAGACAATTGGGAACATAAATAGAAAAATTTTACCCCTTACAAGATGCTCTTGTTATTGCCTAGGCTACAAAGATGGACTCAGAACTTGTAAAAAATCAAATATCACAAGTCGATTATTGTCCTAATTGGTATTATGTTATCAAATTACGTGCAAACATTAGAGACTGATAACATACAATAAACAAGCACTAGAAAAATAGAATCTATCCTTCTGTTCGCAATCACAGTTGCTACATGAGATATAACCAATACAATAGAAGAAGATGAAAGACAATAAAGATCTCCTTGCTGGGGTAATGACGATCACCGTAGCTCAAAGTAATATTTGTCATTGTCGATGATCTGCTCATGTCACCTCGTATACTGAACCTCGAGCGGACGAATCAGAAGAACCGAATAACAAAGTTTTATGGATGGGTGGCGGCTGTGGTAAATTCTGAAGGTAGCAGGATACCTCTTTCTCTAATATTGTTTTTTTTAAAGAGACCAACGAAGATACTATATTTAAAGAGAGGTGAAACCCCAAGACCCTAATCCAACCATCGCCAATATCACGAAAGATTATGTTTAGTTTAAAATCGAATCACAAAATATAAGGAGCGATTTAAACTGATTATCTACTAAATTTGCCCAATCAGTAGAATCTTTGTGCAAATTAGTGCAACTAGCACAACTGTGCATATCTTGAAGTAAACCCGCGGATTCGCTCATCCGTGACACCATGCAAATATGTGCTAATGCACAACCGCACAAATCTATGCACCTGAATGCAACCATGCAAATCGCGTACGATTGTACCATACAAATGCTCAACCACAACAACCGTGTAGCAACCGTGCCGCAACTCGTGCATAAATGATAGCAATGTCACACAAAAGCGTCATCTCACGTCCAATGCTTACGTGCGTAGTAAAAAGGGTGCCATCAAAGCACACTTTGCACCCTTCATTACCAAGCTCCTACGTATTGGCTGAGCTCCTACGAAAATTTCCCAAAGAGGGTAATAAAACATAAATATTTACATGAGGAGTTTAAACTTAACCCTCTAAGAAAACACCCACCATGGAAACCACATGGCCCACCACATCCCATGTGTGTATGTCAATACAAAGCATAGCTATATATTGAGATATATAGTTGGATGTTTTCTAATGTGGCACTATATTTTTAATGGCAAAGCAAAAAAAAAAAACCCAACTATCTTCTACATATCTCAGTATATAAATGGGTTGAGCATTTCTCATAGTGACTATATACCATGCATTAGGATAGATGTCGCTTGTGACATAAATCTTCCTGCGTGGCTTGTAAGCCCCTAATTTTTAAATATATTTTTTATAATTGTAAATAGTGTTTATATCCTTAAAATAAATTATTGTAATTATTAGGAATTTTTTTAGAATTTTTAAATGATTTTTAAAGCAAAATATATCATTTTGTAATTATTTAAATTGTTTTAATATCAAATTATAATTGTTTTAAATGTTTTAATCACTGTTTGCAATATTCGGATTGTCTGTGCAAATTAATTTTTGCACAGAGCAACAGCGGGGGTGAATATGCAATTTGAAAATTGCATTAACTAAGGCGGTTGGGTTTAGTGTAATTATCAAACTAGGGGGGTTTTCTGTAAAACCGTCACCCGACGACCACTGACCTAGGCATTCGCCATCTCCGGTGATTAGCTGCTGAAACCCTAACCCTAAACCCTAATTTCCCTAACCCTAGCCCTAATTCCACCGCCTCCTCGACTCTATAAAGCCCCCTGACCCCAAACCCTAACCCTAGACTTCCCTACGACCGCTCTAACCCCCGCCACAGCCCGTTCTCTTCCGACCAACCTAGTCGGAGTTCGTCTAATCCGACCCCGATGCCTACAGCCCACGTCGACCGCCCCAACCACTGTCAACTTGCTCGCCTCGACGAGCAGAGGCCAGCGCCACCCTTCGCCACCGACCCCGATGCCTACAACCGTCGCTAGTAGCCCTGTTCTTCGACTCGAAGCAGGACACGTACGTGTCCTTTCATTTTTACTTTGCTTCTGTGTCTCGTTTTCACGTAGGAGACTCGACCCATGTCGGTGAGTGTGATGGTGGACTCGGACACAAAAAACTCGTATTGTAGGAGTCGTGCAAACCCAGGACACTGGCTCGTGTGTCTTCGTCTCCCAAACTGTCAGGACACGAAGACACAGGACTAAGGGTTAACGGGTTTACTAGACTGCTATCGGGTTTAAAATCCATTAGCCTAATTCAAAATAAAACTAACTAAAACCCTACCCCTATCACATAACCCGAGCTGACCCCCTGGCCAGCCCGAGCATGTTAAGCCCCCCTGTTCCCCAGCCCGAGTTCGAGCCCCCCTTTCATTTTTGTTTTGTTTTGCTTTTATTTTAATTGTTTTATTATATATATTTTTAAAAAATATATATATTTATATATATATATTTTTTATTATATATATATATATATATATGTATATATGTATTTATATATATGTATATATGTATTTATATATTTATACATACTGTTATATATACATATATATACTGTATTTATATATATATGTATATTTTATATTTAGTATTTTATATATATATATCTATATTTATTATATATATATATTCATTATATATGTATACATAAATAACTATGTATTTATGTATATATATGTAATTGCTGTATATGTATATGTATTTCAAATTCAACTTTGTACAAAATATTGTTATGTATAAATTCAAAAGTTATTTTATTATATAATTTTGTGACTTGTATATTTTACCACTTTAAAATATATTTATATAGATATTTAAATTTCTGTATTTTATAAATCATGGCCAATTGATGTCCAAACCTAGCATGGATTTTTGGGTCCAAATGTGTTTAATACATTCAGAGTCTATACAAGTCATATTGGACTTGATTCATGGCTTTGGGTCCCGTATCTGGACTTCGGTTCAATTTCCAATACGTGGACAAAATAGTAAATAATTAATTAATTATTGTCCAAAAATGGTAACTTGCTGTTTTTGAATTTTTATATATATATTTTATTTGCTGTAAAAATCTGGGAAAAATTATATTTAATTACTATGTTATTTTAGCTAATTTAATAAAAAATTTCTAGTATTTATAAATTAATTTTGGCATTTTATAAAAATAGGAAAACAGAACTCATTTTAAGGATACATATGTTTGCTGATTTTTAATAAATATCTATGAGGGTTTATAAATTCCAGAACAATTAGTATAAATTTCTATAACTAACAAGGATCATCTTGGTACTTTAATTTTGTAAAATTGAGCTTTTTATCTATCTCAAAAATTGTTGGAATAAAGTGTACAGTTTGATTTATTTATTGAATAGTTATGACTTACAATGTTTTGTGTTGATTTGAGTTATTGTAGTATTGGACCTCACCCTACACTAGTGTAAAGGCCCTAGAAAGTTAGTTTGGGTATTGTATTATCCCATATTGGTCTCCTATGCTAAAGTCATCATTTGGCTAGGTGTCCAGTCAGAAAGTCATGTCGTACAACTAGTGTCTTAGTATTAAACTTAGTATGAAAACTAAGTTTATGTATTATTTCTACAGTGACGAGTCACCAGGTATCTATAGCATTTCTATCACTACTTTGCTTTGCAAAAGGCAAGTACTTCTACAAACTTTACATACTGTTACAACAATAACTGTGATCCAACCATGTTAAATGCTGATCCTTGGGGTAGCAAGTTAAATCTTCACATGTTGTATTACTTTCAGTCTCTACCATGCTTAGGACAGTTTTTATATCTCTCATATGTTTAACAACGGGTTAAGGGGAAATTGTTAGTAGAGTACGTGATCATGCCCCCTTCTCCGTATGTATTTACCATGCACGGTAATATTCTATATATAACTTTGCTGTAGGTTCTGATTCCGCGTTTGTGTATGGATATACACCGATGCCGTTGGTGCACGTATGTGCATTCCAGAAAAAAATTTGATATGTACCGCTGTACATCCTATTTACCTATTGACCGATCACGTACATGCTACGGTTTTAAACTTTAAAACAAACATATGTTGCCATTTCTAAAGAACCAATTAAACCATGATATGCCATGATTCCAGTTTATTACACTTCTGTTCATTTCATGTTTCGTATATTTAGTTTGCTAGAATTAGTACTTGCTCCCGTCATGACAGGATAACGTTGTAGGTATACTTACTGAGGAGGAGTTGCTTTGTGATTCCTATTATGGAGTTGCTGCCGAGGATCAGACTTTATCTTACGAGAATGTACTTGCGGGAAAACTCGTCTAGTTTGTGTAGTTGCTCGAAATATTTGAGAGTAGTCATGTACTTGACTACGTATTTTGTAACTGGACCTGTATCCAGTTTTACATTTTGGACTTGTACTTGGAACTTACTTATATTCGAGATGACTTTTGTGTTTGGAATATTTTTGGCTCATTATTACATATATAACTATTAGCACACTTTGGTCTTATCTTATTTGTCTTTAGAACAGCTTACTACACTTTATCTCAAGCGTAGGCTGGACATGACTCGGCCCGGCCCAACAATTTGGGTAGCGGATCGTGACATGGCTCAAACAATATTATGACACAAAAGGCCTAAGTCTTAAATTCAATACCATAGCCAATAGTCTTTCCATTCACACAACGACATTAGTTGTGCCTCCGATCACATATTAAAGGCCCTTTGCTAACCTTGTATTAGTGTATATATCTTGATTGTCTACAATCTTACCATCAAGAGACAACTTACATGTTTGTTCATACACTTAGGTGAGTTTCTTAGAGAGTCTAACTTATCCAAACAAGAAGCATTTTGCTTCCTTGCGATGCTACGCTGCCATATGACATGGCCCAAAGCCGAGGACCAATCCCTTGGTGGTATCATACCACTATAGCATAAGGTTCCAACCTCTTTGTAGTGTTTACTACAAATCTTTATCTTTCAGCATTAGGCTACATGTCTCTATTCGGTGCTATGTCATTGTCACATGGCCTAAATACGAGGTCCTACCTTATGTGGTATCACGCCACTATAGTATAGGCTACTTGCCTATTTTTGGTGCTGAGCTACCCGTGCTTCCCACAGCATGTCTGGCATTCCAAATGCCTACTCATTATGGCAAAAAGCTATCCTCCCACAGTACTTGCTCTATATCAAGACCAAACAGTAGACCATAAAGGCTCCGAGATCCAATTATAATAATGTTCTCAAGGACTAACCTCTATACCTAATATTTTTCCTATCGGTGGTCCTTCTTTGAACTAAAAATTGGATGCCTAACAGATTTCTCTTTAAACTAATAGCATAAAACTTTATAGTATAATTACAAAAACATAATATCAGAAATTGATCAAGCCTATTTTCCTTGCTATGTCCTTGACCAACTGGCATTTGAGGCCTTTAGTGAACATACCCACCAGATTCTCCTAGCTCAAAACAATAACTAGTATAATTATGTCATCTTTGAGGCACTCATTCAGTATTGTGTGACGAAGTTACATAATCATCTTTTTGCTATTGAAGAGATCATTTGATTCTACTACTGCATTCACATGGTTGTCGTAATAGATCCATATGATCAAAATCTACACAACAACTAGAAGAAGATCATATATAAGATTTTGAAGCCGTTCTGCTTCATCCGCTACAGCCACAAGAGCACAAACTCAAACTCCATTGATGAGTGAGAAAATAAGGTCGTCTTCTTCAACTTCCACGATATAGCAGATTCACCAATGGAAAAGATGTATCCTCATGTAGATCTTTCACTCTCTTCTTATTAGCATCAACTTGCATCACTGAAGACTTCTGCTACTGTTTGAAAACTGCTATAGTGCAGCGCGTACTTCTAAGTGCCTTGAGATATCTTCTAACTTTTTTATAGCCTTCCAGTATTCTAAACCCGGATTGCTTGTGAACCGACTCAGCATCCCTACAAGAAAAGCTGTATCAGGTAGGGTAGCACTCATAGCAATAACCAAACTTTCGATGACACTTGAGTACTCTAACTATCTAATAATTTCCCATATAATCAGCTTCGACATCTTGTCGTACCTATATGGAGTATCGATCCCTAGAAGATCATAAAATCTATAACCTATGAGCATCTTCTCTGCGTAGCGAGCTTCTGATAGATCAAGTCCAAATTTCGTCCAGATGATCGTTCTTCCAAGGATAACATCAACTTCTATCTTGTCCATCATACAGAACTTGGATAAAAAAAACTTCTTTGTGTTTGTGTTTCATTCTAGTTCCCTACCCAGGATTAGCATGTCGTCCACATAAAGACATACAATCATACATCATCCATTAGCAAACTTAGTATACATACACTTAATTGTATCTCTAACCCTATACCCATTTAATCTTATGACCTTATCATTAAACTTTGCATGCCAGATCCTGGGAGCCCTCTTCAGACCATTTAAAGACTTTACCATCTTATAGACTTTATCATCTTATAGACTTTACCATCTTTCTGGTTGTTGTATGTAAATCTCTTCGGTCAAATTGCCATTTAGGAATATTGTTTTAACATCCATCCGACGAATCACCAGCTTGTGAATAGCACTGAGAGTAATTAACAACCTAATAGTTGTCATCCGTCTAACTGGAGCATAGGTGTTGAAGTAGTCAATTCCCTACTTCTGAGAAACCCCCTGGCTATTAGTCTAGCCTTAAACTTATTAACAGTTTTGTCTGCCCTTTATCTTATTCTTGAAGATCCATTTGCATCCTACTGATTTTGCTTCTTCATGAAGATTGACCAACGCCCAAGTGTTATTGGATGTTGTGGAGTCAAGTTCACAATTATAGCCTCCTTCAAAATACAACATCTGCGGTCTATATTGCCTTATCATAGGTAAGCAAATCAGCTTCTACTAGGTGATGAGATCTTCTTCAAGTCCTTCGCCTCTTGACTCGCTTTAATAACGGCTCAGCAAGTTCTGGTTCAAACATTGCCTCTTCAATGATAACCTCCTCTCGGACCACATCTTATTCGAAAGTACTAGCCTTCTCGATGCATGCAGTATTATCCGGAATTTTCGTAAGAACGATATTCTTGTTCCTGACAAACTTGTCTTCAAAGAATTCTGTATCATGAGATTTAATATATAATTTGATTCCATATTAAGGAACCTTCGAGAATTACTCTTTCTTACATAGCCCAAGAATATAGTCTTCGTAGTCCTTATTCCTAGCTTTTGAATCTTGATATTCGAAAACATCACATAAGCCAAACACAACCACACTTAAACTTTGGGTCTAACCTTGAACTAGAGTTTATGTGGAGTAACGTCAAATGTGGCGAATGACACGTTATTAAGAATAAATGTAGTCGTAAGCGCAGCTCCCCGGATAGTTCGAAAGACCCACAATAAACAATATTGAGTTCATCATCACTGTCAACGTCTTATTCTACCTTTCTACTACTTCATTTGGCTGAGAAGAATGCAAGCAGTTGTTTTATTGACAATTCCATATTTTGAAGAACGATATGAATTCAAAAGAACCATTCTCTCTACTTTTGAGTCTTTTGAGTTGTTTTCATATTTGACGCTCAGCTTCAGCCTTGAAGTTCTTGAACTTCTTGAACATTTACCTTTTGATTTGAGAAGATAAACAAAAGCATAATTCTAGATGTCATTTACGAAAGTAATAAAATACTTTACCCTACCTTTGTAAAGAATTTTTCAAAGTCATAGATATCCGAGTGCACCAGCTGTAGAAGATTTATGCTTCGATTAATCTTCAAAATAGTTTCCTTACAATCTTTGTCTGTGCACAAAGTTCACACCTCCTTACTCCCTTATTTGGAGAAAAGTTCTAGACTAGCTATTTTGTTAGTTCTTTCACAATGCACATGATCTAGTCAATTATGCTACAACTCAAGAGGGTAGCCACAAGAAGAAACTACATTAACACTTTCAGATGGATTTATAATTTAATGTTTAAACATCCTTCGGTTCCTAAATCCTTTTCGAAGTATGCTTCTTTGTCTGACATCACCATCTGACCAGCATTAGTGTTTATCATTAAGCCTGAGTTGCACAACAAACTCCATGATATCAACTTCTTGGCTATCACCAGTATGTGCTTTATGTTCTCCAAGGTAAGTAACTTCTCCAAAGTCAATTTCAGCACCATTGTTCCAATGCCTAGATCTTTAACTTAAGACTTGTTCGCTCTCAAGACCTTCTCATAGGTAGGTTGGTAGATAGTGAACAACTCCTTCTTAGAAAACATGTGGTTGAATGAACCCATATCCACCTGCCAGTCAGTGTCCATACCAAATGACTCAACTTGCACAATCATAGCTACCATATTAAGCTCACTTTACCCTATTGGCTTGGGCTTGGACCTGCATTCCTTCTTGAAATGGACCATCTTGTCATAGTTGAAGCATGCATGTCATTCTTGGACTTTGACTTGAAAGAAGTTAATTTCACGTTCAGATGGTTGAAGTCATTCTTTTGTTGTTGTATTAGATCTTCTGCTTCTTCTTGGGAGCTCCATACTATGCCAAATTTGCCTTAGAATACTATTTGGACAATGAATTTGAACCAACCCGGAGAAAGTTTGGTGATGATAGCACCCAATATAAACGCCTCCTCTTGCTTCATATCTTCTTCTTCCAGCTTTTGCTGCAACTTCATCAGTTCTTTGACTTGAGGCCACATGACCTTCTTATCCACGAAATATATCATGAAGAATTTTTCGGTGAGATAGTTTTTTGACATCTTCTTATCTGTTTTGTTGTGCTTCTCAAGAGGCTTAGAATTTGTCAACATGTATCCAACACTGACAAGTTAAAGATGTAGAGGTATCTTTCTCTTCCAAATGTTGTAGTATTTCCCATCAAACTTCTTAACTTTGTGAAAACTTTTATCGAGAAGTCTTGCATGGTTCTCCATCTTTGTTGCATGATCTTGCATTGAGATTATTATTGTCGATGTCATAAAGATGGACTTGCCACTTGTAAAAAATTAAAGATCGTAAGTTGATTACTGCCCTTATTGGTATTATGTAATCATATTATATACAAAAAATGGAAACTGATAACTTGCAACAAATAAACATATTAAAAATGAAAGTTCTTCTTTCTGCAATCACAGTTGCAACAGCAAGATACAACAAGTACAATAGAAGAAGATGAAAGAAAGAATAAAGATTTCCTTGCTGTGGTGATGATGATCACCATTGCTCAAAGAAAGATTCACCTATGTCGACGATCTGCTCCCAGGAACTAGTAAGTTCATTGATTGAACTTCTGGAATCCTCCTGTCACCTCATGTATTGGATCATGAATGGATGAATCAGAAGAACTAAAAAATATTGTTTTGTAGGTGGGTGGCTACTGCAGTAAATTATGAAGCTACCAGGATATCTCTTTCTCTCATATTGTTTTCTAAAGAGAGCGACGAAGTGACTATATACATAGGGATTGATGAAAATGCAAAATCCTAATCTAGCCACCGTCGATAATCCCCAAAGATTAGGACTAGTTTAAAACCATATCCTAAAAGATAAGGAGCGGATGAAACTAATTCTCCACTAAATCTACCCAATCAGCACAATCCTGGCAAAATCAGTACAGCCGCAAAAATATCGTAGTAGACACAACCATGCAAATCATGCACCCGTACAATAGAGCAAATCTGCTTAACCGTGCCACCACACAAATCTGTGCCAATACGCGCAACTGCGCAAATCTGCCCACCTATGCCCAACCGTGCAAATGCGCAACTACAGCAACCGCGAACAACCACGCCGCAACTCGTGCGAAAAAGGGCGCACGAGAAATTTTTTTCGTCCAATGCATACATGCAAAATTTAAAATACGCAATCAAAGAGCAACTTTGTGCCCTTCGCCCGAGCTCGAGTCTGAATCTCTAATAATGGGGCTTAGCTCCTAGGGGAATTTTCGAAAGAGAGTGAAAAAACATAAATGTTTCCATAAGAATTTTAAACATTAGCCTCTCTAGGAAAACACCCACCACGGTAAGCACATGGGACACTGCACCTCATATGAATATGTCAATACAAAGCATTATTATATATCGAGATACACACTTGGAGATTTTTATAATGTGGTACTATTTTTCAGTGGCCAAGAAAAAACCCGAAACATCTCTCACCTAGTAATGGTTTTCCACCATATGACTATGACGATCTCGGTATGACCGTATAAATGGCACTCCGTACCGGTATATGGATCTATTTTAGAAACAGTAGAGTCTCCTGGAATGCTAGAAGAGCTTAGACAAGAAAATATCCTTAGCCTCTAACATAAAGGGAAAAAAATATTCTATAAGCACAAGAAATTCATGTTTCATCCTAAGTCAGTCACATCACCAATTTGGACTGTTCAAATTAAGCCCTTATAATCAATTGGTCACAAGTGAAACATATCAGGTCTTTCAAACTTGAGAAGCTGAGCCCGATTTGAAATTCAGATCAAAATTTTGAATGGTTGCTCTAGAGAAACAACCCAAATGTCTGACTGAATATCCGAATGTTTCAAACTAGCTCTTTTAACCCTCGACAACGACTGCATCCCTGTTGGAGTGGATGGGGTTCCCAACCTATGTGGAGAAGACCCCGGAGTGCGACGAGCGCCGTTCGTATGTCGAAGAAGCTCGGGAAGTAGGCGACGGAGTTGCTACTGCTGCTGCTGCTGCTCCTAAGGGAGGTTCTGGCCTGGGCCTGCCGAGTTCGGCCCGAACTCGGTCCCAAGCCAAGTTCTGGCCGAACTCAGTCTGGCCATTCCAGAATTGTGGTGCTAGGTTCTGTTTGCTCGACACAGAGTTCTGGCCGAACTCTGTGTCGTCGGGGCTGATGCGGGAATTTGGATGAGTTTTCATCATTGGATCTAATCCAACGGTCCAGGTTGGCTTCGGGATTAGGGAGTTAAGTTAGGATTTCCAAACCCTAATTCATAACGCAAGGTAACACAAGAAAAGAGAGAGAATGAGGCAAGAGTGCCATTGCAACTTCGGAGAAGAAGACGAAGGATTGAAGGTCGCTATTCGAAGGAGATCGTGTTCGGGTAATCTCTACTCGTCGTTCTCGCTCTTCGTAGCCTTGTAATCATTGTTCTTATTTCTGAGTGTTGTGGGGATCCGATTTGGATCGGGAGGAGTTTGTAGAGGGTGTAATTTCTTCTATTCCATTAGTGGAGGCTTCTCAGGGTTGGACTCCGATCGTCCCGTGGTTTTTTCCCGTAAGGGTTTTCTACGTCAAAAATTCTCTGTGTCTGCGTGGATCATTTTTGTGTGATTGTTTTTGGGTTCGTGCGTTGTATTGCTCGGTCCTCTCGCAGGTACTCTCCGGTTTGGGAAAAGGTTTCCGTGCTTCTTTCCTATCAGAGTGGTATCAGAGCCAGGTTCTGGAATTCAGAAGGAGTGTCAGTAGTTGACAGAGAAACCAGAGAGGAGAGATGGATGCAAAGCCGGTGCGCATGGTGAATCTTAATGGCATAAACTATCATTATTGGCAGAGCAAGATGAAGGATTTGCTGTTTGTCAAGAAGCTGCATCTACCCGTGTTTGCATCCGAGAAGCCCAGTGATAAATCCGAGGAGGACTGGACATTCGAGCATATACAGGTGTGTGGGTACATACGGCAGTTTGTTGATGAGAACGTGTACAATCACGTTGCCAATATTGAGCACGCGAAGACATTGTGGGATAAGCTGGAATCCTTGTATGCGAAGAAGACTGGGGTAAATAAGTTGTTCCTGATCCGAACGATGATGGGTCTGCGATACAAGGATGGAGCGTCTATTTCGGATCACTTGAGTGAGTTCTAGGACGTGGTTGACCATCTATCTTCTATGGGAGTTAAGTTCGACGACGAAGTTCAGGGACTATGGCTGCTGTGTACTTTGCCAGACTCGTGGAAGACCGTACGAGTATCTATGATCGCTTCTGCTCCAGAGCGCGTGGTCAGTCTGGAGTTTGCCAAGAGCGGGGTGTTGAATGAAGAGATACGGAGACGTTCTCAGGGCACTTCATCCACATCCCACCACTCAGAGGCACTTGTTTCAGAGAGCTGCGGAAGGAGAAAAAGCAGGGGTCCAGGTGGTGGCAGAGACAAGAGCAGGGGGAAGTCCAAGGGTCGGTACGAGGACTCGGAGTGTTACCATTGCGGTAAGAAGGGCCATATCAAGCGGAATTGTTTCGCTTGGAAGAGAGAGAAGAATGGCGACAAGGGAAAGCAAGAAGAGAACACTACAGCAACGGCCTCGATGCATGGAGGCGATGTGATCATCGTAGGTGATGAGGTCATTACTAACCTCGCTTGCGATGACAATTCTAGGCTGGTGGACTCGGGGGCTTCAGCACATGTATCTCACAACAGGGCACTATTTGCCACTTACACAACAGGCGACTGTGGAGTGTTGAAGATGGGCAACGGAGATGTGTCGAAGGCGGTTGCCGTTGGAGATGTGCATTTGAGAACGAAGATGGGTGCGGTTCTTGTTCTCAAGGATGTTCGTCATGTCCCTGATATCTGTTTCAACCTGGTGTCGGTTGGAAGGTTGGATGACGAGGGATTCTTCAGTCTCTTCGGGAACAGTCAGTAGAAGCTTTCCAGGGGTTCGATGGTGATTGCCAGAGGAAGCAAGAAGTCCGGTCTCTACTATATGGAGGGGAGCGCAGAGGGGGCACAGGAGGTGAACGCAGTCAGTGATGCGTCTACCGAGTTGTGGCACAGGCGGCTCGGCCATATCAGCGAGAAGGGGATGAGCTACTTGGTAAACAGGAAGGTGATTCCAGGGCTCAAGTCTACAAAGTTGGAGAAGTGCACGCACTGCTTAGCTGGAAAGCAAAATAGGGTGTCTTTCCAAAGTCACCCAAGTTCGAGGAAGCCGGCGTTGCTCGAGTTGATTCACTCGGATGTCTGCGGTCCTATGAAGGTAAAATCTCTTCGTGGTGCTTCTTACTTTGTAACCTTTATTGATGACTGTTCCAGGAAAGTTTGGGTCTATGCCTTAAAGACCAAGGATCAGGTGCTGCCTACTTTCAAGGAGTTTCAGGCCTCTGTTGAAAGGAAGACGTACAAGAAGTTGTTGTGTGTTCGGTCCGACAATGGCGACGAATACATCGGTCCCTTTGATGCGTATTGCAGAGAGCAAGGGATACGACACCAGAAGACTCCACCCAAGATACCTCAGCTCAATGGTGTAGCGGAGCGCATGAACAGACACTGATGGAGAGGGTGCGGTGTTTGCTGTCAGAAGCAAACTTGTCGGACAGTTATTGGGGTGAGGCTCTTCTCACAGTTGCTTATGTTATTAATTTGTCTCCTAGTGCTCCTTTGCAGGGTAATGTGCCTGACAAAGTATGGTACGGCAAAGAGCCGTCATACAATCACCTGCGGGCATTTGGTTGTAAGGCCTTCGTGCATGTACCGAAGGACGAGAGGACCAAACTTGAGCCGAAGACGAGGCGATGCATCTTTGTCGGCTACGGTCGGGATGAGTTTGGCTATATACTCTACGATCCAGTGGAAGGAAAGCTCTACAGAAGTAGGGACGTGGTATTCGTCGAGGATCAGACCATGACCAACACTCAGGATTTCGAGATGCCTTCTGAGGCTGAGGAATTGCCTGAGTTAGAGTCATTTCGCTTCGAACAGTTTCCAGAGGACATCGCAGAGGATCCAGTTATGAGGGAGCCAGTACATGGAGTTGCTCCCAACCTTGATCATCAGCCTGCTGATGGTGGTCAGGGGGTCCCTCAGGAGGATGAGCATGCCAGGGAGGCAGTTCCTGAAGGGGAGGAGGCTGTCGGTATACAGCCAGCACCAGTGGTTCCTTTGAGGAGGAGTGACAGAGATCGTCGACCATCTACGAGATACTCACCGGCTGAGTATGTGCTATTGACTGACGGGGGAGAGCCCGAAAGTTTTGCAGAGGCTATGGAAGACGAACACAGGCAGAAGTGGATGGAGGCTATGCAAGAGGAGATGATTTCCTTGCACACCAATTCCACTTATGATCTGGTGCGGTTGCCAAAGGACAAGAAGGCTTTGAAGAATCGATGGGTGTTTAGAGTGAAGCAGACGGATGATGCTACTTGCCCTTGATACAAAGCGAGGCTGGTAGTCAAAGGCTACGGTCAGCGGAAAGGCGTGGATTATGATGAGATCTTTTTGCCTGTCGTCAAGCATTCGTCTATTCGGGTGGTGCTAGCATTAGCAGCCAGTCTCGACTTGGAGGTCGAGCAGATGGATGTGAAGACGGCATTCCTCCACGATGATCTTGAGGAGGAGTTGTACATGGAGCAGCCAAAGGGATTCTGTGAGAAGGGCAAGTCACATTTGGTCTGCCGGTTGAGGAAGAGCTTGTATGGTCTGAAGCAGGCTTCGAGGCAGTGGTACAGGAAGTTCGAGTCATTTATGGGGGAGCATGGTTATGCACGGACGACGTCGGACCATTGTGCATTTGTGAGATATTTTGCCGATGATGATTTCATCATTTTGTTGCTCTATGTTGATGATATGCTATTAGTGGGTCGGAATGCCACTAGGATAGCGGAGCTGAAGCGCCAACTGGGCGCGGCCTTCTCTATGAAGGATTTGGGCGCAGCGAAGACTATTCTTGGGATGGAGATCAGCCGAGAGAGAGAGAGTCCAAGCTGCTATACTTGTCCCAAATGAAGTACATTCACCGGGTACTTCAGCGTTTCGGGATGGACGGGTCGAAGAAAGTGAGTTCCCCTCTTGCGGCTCACTTTAAGCTCACTGAGGAGCAGTGTCCATCTACCGAGGACGAAAAGGAAGATATAGAGCGGGTTCCATATACCTCAGCTGTGGGAAGCCTGATGTATGCTATGGTGTGTACGAGGCCAGATATTGCTCATGCAGTTGGTACGGTTAGCAGGTATCTTTCAAATCCTGGAAGGGTACATTAGAGTGCGGTCAAGTGGATTCTACGATATCTTCAGGGCACTGCTGGTTGGAGACTTTCCTTTGGTGGTGATGAGCCAAAGCTGGTTGGGTATACCGACGCTGATATGGCTGGAGATGTAGACATGAGGCGATCGACTTCAGGCTACGTGATGATGTTTGCGGGAGGAGCGGTGTCGTGGCAGTCGCGGTTGCAGAAGTGCGTTACCTTGTCGACGACAGAGGCAGAGTATATTGCAGCGACGGAGGCTTGCAAGGAGCTGTTGTGGATGAAGAAGCTGTTACAGGAAATGGGACTGAAGCAAGAGCAGTATACTTTGCTTTGCGACAGTCAGAGCGCTATCTACCTTGTGAAGAATCAGACATTTCATAGCCGGTCCAAGCACATCGAGACCCGGTATCATTGGATACGGGATGTGGTTGAGAAGAAGGACGCGGAGCTTGAGAAGGTTCATACAGATGACAACGGAGCTGATATGTTCACGAAGATTCTACCAAGGGGGAAGTTTGAGTACTGCAGGCAGATCGTCGGGATGACGATATCCTCCCCATAGTTGTGAAGAGGGAGATTTGTTGGAGTGGGTGGGGTTCCCAACCTATGTGGAGAAGACCCCGGAGTGCGACGAGCGCCGTTCGTATGTCGAAGAAGCTCGGGAAGTAGGCGACGCGGAGTTGCTACTGCTGCTGCTGCTCCTAAGGGAGGTTCTGGCCTAGGCCTGCCGAGTTCGGCCCGAGCTCGGTCCCAGGCCGAGTTCTGGCCGAACTCGGTCTGGCCATTCCAGAATTGTGGCGCTAGGTTCTGTTTGCTCGACACAGAGTTCTGGCCGAACTCTGTGTCGTCGGGGTTGATGCGGGAATTTGGATGAGTTTTCATCATTGGATCTAATCCAACGGTCCAGGTTGGCTTCGGGATTAGGGAGTTAAGTTGGGATTTCCAAACCCTAATTCATAACGCAACGTAACACAAGAAAAGAGAGAGAAGGAGGCAAGAGTGCCATTGCAACTTCGGAGAAGAAGACGGAGGATTGAAGGTCGCTATTCGAAGAAGATCATGTTCGGGTAATCTCTACTCGTTGTTCTCGCTCTTCGTAGCCTTGTAATCATTGTTCTTATTTCTGAGTGTTGTGGGGATCCGATTTGGATCGAGAGGAGTTTGTAGAGGGTGTAATTTCTTCTATTCCATTAGTGGAGGCTTCTCAGGGTTGGACTCCGATCGTCCCGTGGTTTTTTTCCGCAAGGGTTTTCCACGTCAAAAATTCTCTGTGTCTACGTGGATCGTTTTTGTGTGATTGTTTTTGGGTTCGTGCGTTGTATTGCTCGGTCCTCTCGCAGGTACTCTCCAGTTTGGGGAAAGGTTTCCGCGCTTCTTTCCCATCAATCCCGACATACCTAACTCGGAGAGAAAATCAACTTAGAAAGAAATGCACCACCTATTACATTTTATACACCAAGCCAAGCAAACTAGAAGAGCATAACATAGTTCTTTGACTACTATTTTACAAAATGTTCCATCTTCTAGTTCGTGCTATAATTCTATCGCATATGTATAATATCATGGGAGCAGATCTGTTGTCTCCAAAATCTGTGAACCAAACATGTCCCACTCCCAAAAAAATGTGGGTCTCACTGATCATGGATGTCATTTTTAAAATAACTAGTGTATTTTTTCAATCTTTAGTACATCAGTTATTGAATTGTACGTATACAATGTGTTAGTCCACGTGGTAAGTGTTGAGGATTTCATAGGTGGACATGGTTCAAATTCTATAATCAATATTTATTTTTATCATTATTTAATAAATTATTCCATTCGAGCATAGGCCTCGATGAGACCTAGCTCAAACTTAGACGATGGACACAAAGTGATGTACTGATGGTGCACTTTGCACTTCATATCGGCTGCAGAGTTAGCAAGCATGATAGTCTTATCGTGACCCATACGGGTAACCTAGCAAGTTGTCATACGGGTTGGCACGGATTGTTGTCTCCCAGGCAAGGGCGTACCTAAGTAAAGGGTTGGGGTGGGCTGGAGTCTACCCCAAAAAATTTGTTTTTTCATGTATAATTTTTTTTGAATTTTTTTATATGAGTTAGTCTATACCTAGCCCACCCTAACACATTCCAGCCTACCCCAACTCGAGTTTCTGGTTCCGCCCTTGCTCCCAGGGTCGTCGATTAGGTGACCTCGTGGGGTCCGCTCATAGGTTCACCTCGACGATTTGTCTCACTAGGTATAGATTCGCAAGTAGCTAAAGATAACCCACGTGAGTAGGCATGCATGATAGGTTCACAGGATGGCCTCACAGGGTCGCCTCGTAGGTTCTCCTTGTCAGTTGTTGCATTAGGTAGCATCGTCGAGTAGCTGCATAGGGAGCCAGGGATGCTGAATCTCAAAGAAGTGACCGTTTCACCCATTCATTGCAGGGAGTTATCCTCCTAATTGAATGCTGCTGCTACTAGTCCTTTCAAATTTGTAATATAGTTGGATGTTTAGCTTTGTAAATAGACAAAATGTTAGGTACATTGTTTACGTTAGATATGCCTGATTTTTTCTCCTCTAATAATCTGTAAACAAAAAAAACAAAAAATAAAGTTACCGACCTCCAGTTATGTCGTGCACGAAGCACTACCGTGAGAATTAATATGGGTCTATGTACAGACTTTTTCGGATGCTTCTATTGGCAAAACCACCGCTCTACCGGTATCCCATCATAACACACAACTCGGGAAGATTGATCTTGACTTAGCTCTGCCCAGAACGAGGATACGAAGAACAGAAAAGATTTTCGTGACAAGAATTTGAAAGAGATTTTTGTGTGTTAAGAGAGGAGATGAAAGGCTCATAATATAGGCACAAACTTTGTAACCATTGCTTGAATCAAGGACATAATAGATGCTAAATAAAGACATATAAAAATGTGGTTCATTGTATTTGGACAAAATTAATGGTGTCCAACATTCAAAAATTTAAGTAGGAATTAAAGTGGTTAAATGTCAATGAATAGCAAAAGTTTTAGGATTTTAATCCGAACCCGAAGATGAAATCGAATCAGCCCGTAGATGTGGGACTAAAAATTTGTGAGGAGCTTGGTTTTGAATGAAACTAGAGCAATACCACCAACAACCCCCCCCCCCCCTAAAAAACCAAGTTTTGAATAAGGAAAGAATATGAGTAGAAAAGATCTGGGCAGGTTTATACTATGCATAAATGAGATAGACTACAACCTTGAATCTCACGTAGTGGCTATTGTCTTTGTCTGAAGAAGAGCTTGATAGACTATGCCTTGGATCAGTCTTCTTGAATCAGATTCAGAAAATAGCATATGTAGTATGCTAGAGGTACTTGCGTCTATCGGATGGCGCGTTTGAATGACCATGTGCAGTTTTCCACATTCATGAGAGTTGTCTAGGATCACCGTGTTCTATAGTCGTGGCCTTCATGACCTCTCATATAGGTAAGTCCTAAATGGGTTGCTGATTGGAATCAACCATGCATAACTATGCTTGGACCTATTAAGAGTTTTAAAACTCATCCTAACCAAATCACACCAGAACACTGTCACCATAGAGATGAAGAAACATTGTACACATGTACAGCCACTTGGATATTATTTTAATAAAATTTTAATCTCATGTCAGCGTTCCATAAAGTCACTTAAGTCCAGCTTGTTTTTACCCATTGAACCGACTTCTTGGGATCTCCAGTCAGTCTCGATTGGATTGCCACTGCTGGTGACTTACTTATGGGCTTAATCCCATCCCCCTTGATGATTCTAGGATTAATTTCGTAGACAAACTCTTCATCAAGAGTAAACAGACTCTTCGTCAATAGATATGTAAAGTTCTTTTATGACTTTATAATCAACAACTACATTTTTGCTTTTAAAGCTCTTATAATGTCTTGAAACGCACCTACATGTACCTGTTTATCTTAGAATTATTCACAAGATCATGCTTTTAGCATAGTTTTAAAATAAATGACAGGTATAGAAATATGTTGATCATCTAAAGTATAAAATGTCAGAGCCATACAACTTCAGTACAAGATGTAACTGAACCTAACATTTCTGAGTATATAATACTCTTTAGCTATGATTCTTACGTAAACTAAAGAGATGACAACTCCTCATAGAGAAGAAAAATTATAATGGATTATATGTCATATGAGTCAATTACCCAATTTGTATTAAAAAGATTTTTTTTATGATACAATTTTATATCCTAAAATATCCTTAAAAAAATATTCTAGAACTGGTTTAACTGATTTAGTTATTTCCTAAATCAGATTTGGTGACATCAAAAATATTTATCAAATATGTGATTTTACTAATTGTTGATATAAACATTAGGACAGTGAGCAAAAACTCATCTGACTCTATCATCTCTTAAAGTAAGATACAGTAACTTTCAGCCTGGGCTCTAAAGATTTATCTTTACAAGCCATTTTTACAAAATGACAGTCTAAAGTAATTGAATAATAGTTTAAGAAAATTTTGCTAGTTAACCTTATCAAATCTTTAGTTTATCAAGTTTTGATCAACTTGGGTTAGCTGTAGGGGCTGGTTCCCAGCTAGCGGAGGTCCACAGGGAGACGATTAAATACCATGTCGCTTAGAGCTATTTACGTCCGGTTGACAGATGGACCCTTTCGGCTTGTACCCAAACTGATCTTAATTTTTAAAACTTTATATTTAAAAGAATTTGCAATTTCACTAACTATTTTCTTGTGACAAATTGTTTGATTGAATAAAAGAATTATAGCGTCACAAAATATAAGCAAGAATAATGTTTGTCTAAATATTGTAACAAAACAATATTGAAATTTCTTTATGACTAGAAATTCTAATATTGTGATAATAAAGTCATTTAAGGTCCAAACATATAAAACTAACATGTGATGAATATCACTTTTATACAATAATATATAGAACCATATGTAAAAACCAATTGGCTTATAGATTTCAACAATATATTTCTCCAATTAAATTTAGTAATAAAAATGAATAGAATATATGAATTGTAAATGTGAAAAATTACCTTTCCACGTGATCGAAACAATTTTGTACCTCTTGATTTTGGCTTATCAATAACACTTCAGAAGATGTCATTTATCATCATTTTAGAAAGTTCTATTATTCTTGCTAAACAACCATTAGTGTCCAAGAATTTGGAAAATGAGATTTACAAAACATTACATTTGGAAAGAGAGCAAAGACATTTGTTTTACGTACCTTAATCCTTAGCTTGTTTGAGTCTGTTCTAACAAGTCAAAATCTCTAATGCTTCTGATTTGAAGAGATAATATTACAAAGATCATGTTTACAATGAGTTAGTACAAAACAATTTTTTTTTATTACCGTCACCGATAACATGTTACTCTTTTCCAAAAAGTAAAAAATATCTCTGAGGATTCTACCTTCAAGAGAATACAAGTTAGTTTACATAATTACAAGAAATTTAAATGAAACAAAATACGAGCTTGTTCATTCTTGGCACAAAATACATTTTTGCATAGCAGTACAATTTGGCTGTGAAGTGTAAATAAATAACAATTTCGAGCATAATTTTCTTGTTGAAAATTTCTACCAAATAATATGTTGATGATGGACCAGTTTACTTTTCAACTCAGTGCCACCAAAGTTCCCAAGTGCATGCAAGTTTAGTAAGGCCATACATATAATTTGCGAATTTCAAAACAAGTTCAAACGCTTGCCTAATAATTCGCTATAGATGTCTAGAACAGTAGAACTATATGAACCAAGCTACATAGTCCTATTATGTATGTGGATAGTGAAACTACATCAGGTAGTCGGGACAGTCGAATGCCAATAGAACAAGTATTAACCACTAAAACAAAAACAAAAAACACAAAAAAGAAACATTTAGTTATACATCCTTTGTATAAAATTTGCACCCATGTCCAAATATTCTCATAGAATGTGTTCAATATTGTTGAATTCTCTTGAATAAAGTGGTATCTAAGGGCTAAGAAAGACATGGACACACAAGATATCTAAAAATAAATAAAAATAGGATCTATAAGATTCTTAATGTTCATCACATTTAAGTGTAAACTTATATCATTATGTGCCATTGTAATGTATAAAGCAACATATAGGACCATTATGTGCCACTTATAGACATGAATGTTGATGAATATAATTACATTGTTGATATAGTACTAATTGGGGAAGCTATAGAGTGCACGTTATATGCATTCATGAAATTGTTGTATAAAAGGAACCGGAATGAAAATAAAGGAATACTTAATTGGTTGTGGAGGGAAATAAAGAGTTTGGTGGTTCTTTTCAAACTTTCTATGTCCTCCTCATAGAAACATTAAAGACCTCAACCCACAATCAACAAAATCAATCACCATTTAATAGAAATTAAAGGCTAATAAGACCACCAACAACGAATAATATAAATGTCCATTAATAATAGAAAATAATAGTTAATAATTATTGGTCGTTTGAAGCAACCACGTCGCCATATATATAGAGGTAAACTTTTTTTTCCAAATAAAAGCTGTTATTATAACATATCATGAAAAAACTTAGTACTAAATAGTAAATACTTATGGCAGGAAAAAAGAAAATACACTACAAATTTAGAGTAGATATGCAGTTTATGACTCATTCTTTTCTAAAACATCACAGTGTATTGTTCTACATTAGAATCTCAAAGTAATAAATCAATTTAAAAAAAAATGTCTTTAATATTTATTAATATTAGATATAAAGAAATATAGGATTATCGAGGGAGTAACAAAGGCAGGCTCATCTAGCTTTAACCTTCTATTATGCTTCAGCCATTTAGCATTGAGTCAAACTTGTCCGAATATATAGCAACTCTTACGAGACGAAATAAGATTACAATGACTCATGCAAAAATTAATAAATAAGGTGTTTAATCTTCAAAATCTAAGTGTCATGTAATAAAGGTCTTACAATTAAAAGAAAGACGTTTCACTGCGTATAATCATGTTTATTAGCATATAATACGAGATAAAAGCCTCACTTAATAAAGTGTAAAAAGAAAGTAACTGATAAGTGGAAGATATAATTACAATACTGAAATTGCGAAGCGCTTACTTGGAGGACATAGTTACAACAACAGATACCAGGGAT
>JANAVB010000997.1:4035796-4168698 GCA_029216955.1 Iris pallida | reverse complement strand
CCCTACAACCAAATAAGGACAAGGGTAGCACACTATTCTGCGATACGATATCGTCCCAAGCTACTAATGGAACATGGGTGATATGATATTGACTAAGGTTACCTAACCATTCTACTATGTTCATGTAGTTAAGAACAAACCTTCAATACATGGGCACTCTGGCTACAGGTACATAAAACTCAGGTATGGTCCCACTAGGATATCAGGGACCTCAAAGCATAACATTCCTCGAATGTCAGAGGCCAGCAGGATCGAGAATAGAAAAATGAATACGTGGCCCATACGTTAAGGAAATGTCCTCCCCATCAAATCCCTAGTAGGGTCACATCCATGACTCATTAACCTCTTCTAACTGTCACGTCTCCTAACTTGCCTCTATTAGCAGCTAGACCTAATGCATGCGCACAAGTGATCAGCCAACACGCAAGTACCTCTACATGTTACTTATCTCACACATATCTCGTGGTACGACTGTGTAAAGGTTTATGATATACACTACAACTGGTAGTCCCTTAACTCTAGGTCCATATGCAATTAAAAGATAATTAAATAAAGCAAAACTAATATCACTGAACAGGTAAGAAATCAGGAACTGCAATAATGGTACAGCTAGAAGAACTGAAAATAAATAAACAGTGATATACAATTAACTAAAAAATGAAGACTAAATATAAGCAGTAAATATGGCAAGGTATCTTGCCTGAGGTGGTGTGCAAAAGAGCGACGTCCAATAGCTCGAACCGTCAGAATAGTGAAGCGATGAAAGCTAAATCCCGTATACTGTAGGAGCGTAAAAAGTACCTCATAAATCAAGTCAAAGAAGGAGAGCTCTACGCTCAACCAAGCTACTTTATTCCAGGGTTATTTTGTATTAAGCTTTACGCTAGCTACTCTGTACGCTAGCTATCCTTTGCGCTAGCTACTCTGTACGCTGGCTACCCTTTACGTTAGCTGCATTACGAAGGAAATGACTGTCGGATCATGCATTTAATGCATCTGACATAATAATTTGTTGACAGCGTATAAACGCAGAATTCGAAGAGATTTGATTTACACAGAAATCGATATTGTCGTTTAGTGCAAAACAGGCCACTTTACGCTCAATAAAATTACTTCTTTTTACGCATGATAGTTATGTGAGTTTTTTTGCTCAAAACTATTGTGAGTGTAAAGTCTATTTGAGCTACTTTACGCTCAAGGCTATTTTAGCCACTTTACGCTGGGAAGTTTATTTGGGCTGTTTTTATGCCAATTTGTCACTTTATGTTCAGTATATGTTTCGGGTCATTTTTACGCCCGACTGTTTCTGGCTACATGAGAACGTGGTTTGTCCACGTGGTTTTCATGCCACACTTATTGAAGAACGTGTGTACGTGCTTCCTGTTTTTGTTGATATAATGGGACACGTGTCAACGTATGTAGAGGGTAACTTCCATCGTGGGTGACAGTTGCCAGCGTAAAAAACTCAAATGTGTTGCTTTTTACGCCCAAGGAGTCATGTCTATAAATAGACTTATTTTACACATCAAAAGCATCATGCACAGAGAGACAAGAGAGAATACATAGAGATCAGAGCCTAGAGACTTTGATTTTTTGCAGCATTCTTCTTCAACCTTTCTTCCAGAACAGAGTGAAGCAAAGCAGGAAAGCATTCGGCCTCGCCATCAGTGCCTAAGTGCGCCGATACCTTTCTGGTGACTTAGTTCTTCCAACTGTTCATCTTCTAGCAGTGATCTTCATCATCATCGTATGGTCCAAGGAACAAAGTGATCGCCTTCAGATCAGACTTCCATAGCAATACTTCCCAGAATATTTGTACTCTTTCAAGTTTTATTACCAAAAGCCGATTTTAGGCATTTTTGTTAACTGAAACAAAATGACGACTCTGCTAGGGACGACCTTCTCCTCTGACGAGGAGGCAATTGCTCAATACGATGATGTTTCGGTCGGTTCGACCAAGAAGACTCTGGTTGTGCACTTCGACCAGACTGCCTATGAAGAAATGCTCCGGACTGGGGGTAGCACTCGCTGCTCCATTGTTCAAAAATCGCGAAAGGTGCGAAAAGTTTGGGTTCCTAAATCCAAAGCATCCTCTGATCTCCCTACTGTCTCTGCGGGCAAAGGAATCCTTCCTACTCCTGTTGTAGAGACTCCCATCTGTGATGAGGCAGTCTCTACTTCGGTGATACTCCATGCGCGTAAAAACAAGTCTCCCGTTTGTAACATGGCAGACTCTCCAGTGTTACGCTCTGAGCGTAAAAATCAGGTTTTATGTCCTGGGCGTAAAAACGTGTCTCCCGTCTGTGACGTGGCAGACTCCAATGCCTTACGTTATGAACGTAACAATAAGTCTCCCGTCTGTGACGCGATAGACACACGAAATTGACGTTCTACACGTAAAAGAAAATTTCCCGTCTATGATGTGGTAGATACTCATGTTTTGCGCTCTATGCATAAAGGTAAATCTCCTGTCTGTGACAGTGTAGATAAAATTCACAATGATGCTTCTGCATCTAGAGTGAATGTACCTACACGCATGAAGCATAAAAACATAGTTGGTAAAACTTCTGTTTTCAACCAACAACCTTCTGTACGTAAGGTACCAAACTTACAAATTATACGCAATGAAGATGGAGTCCTTCGTGCTAAAAAATCTCATGATTTACGTACGCAACTCCAAGCACGTAAAAATGTACAGTTTGGTTCTGCGAATGCAGCCAGTAATCTTCTTTATACACAAGGGACTAAACGTTTTGCTATCCCAAATGTAATAAAGAAGACTACTCCTTCTACTCCTTCTGATTTACGAGAATTGCTAATGCAAAAGCGTAAAAATAGACAATCTCCCGTGACACTCCCCCAAAAAAATCATCACCGTGAGTGTCACCAGATTGTAATTAAATGTTGTTGTTCGGCCTCCAAACGGTCAATTTTTGATCGGTTAAGTTTTAATTTGTCCCAACAACAAGCTGATGAGTTGTCATATGCATCAGTCAACATGGCATCTCACACCAACAGAGGACGACGTCCTAGACGGAACACGTCCCAAACCCCAGGTCAACAACAATTCAACAGACTTCTTGATTCTTTTGAAGGAGTATATCAGAATACTCGATCAAGAAGACAAAGACAATTGCAGACTTCTGATTCAGAAGCTGGGGGTACTCAATCTCTTGAGTCCGAAACTGATAGTGTCGATTCATACTTCTACCCTAATCCCTCTGTATCTTCAAGAGAGGTTGAATCCTACGCTATTGGAGATGAACCAGAGACGTCATTTGCTAATACAGAACAACGTCTCACTGCCGTTGAGCAATCATTGAAAGACATGCTTAACATGATGCAAAGCATGCACCAGATAATAACGGCTCAGCAAACTGCTCAACCGGCAATAGTAACACCGGTACAGGTAGCAGTACAAACTCAAGATAGCCAAGGGGTTGATATACCTTTGAATATCCAAGAGCCTGCTGTTAACCAAAATTCTGTATCTCCAGATCCCATCATTCCAGAAGGTATACCATCTCCGGTGGGGGTTACGGTACAACCAACAACTTTTCAATCAAATGTGCTTCCGCAAACCAGTGAAACCATTCAAGCAGTGCGTGAGCTCAAAGCACAGTTTGAAGTTTTGAAGCAAAAGGATCAACTCCAGAGATTAGGGATTAAGCAACCTTATCTTCCTTATTGGAATGATGTACCCTTTCCACCGAAATTCAAGCCACAGTCAATGGTATTGTTTGATGGAAAGGCTTCTCCTAGTCAGTATATCAATTACTTTGATATTATGACTGTACATTTGCAGAAAAATGATGCTCTTCTCACTCGAGTATTCATTGGGTGCTTGACGGTTCAGCTTACGATTGGTATCGTAGTTTACCCGATAATTGTATTTCGTCTTTTGACGAATTTAAGGCAATATTTCTCTCCCGCTTCTATGAAGGAGGTATGGACATGAACATGTCCTCCTTGATAAAAATCAAGCAAAAGGAGAAAGAAGATACTCGGACATTCATAGAACGTTTCCGATAGGTGACTCTAAAGATGCCTCTTGGTATGCCAGATTCAGCGTTAATTGATACATGCAAGATGAATCTGCGACCATCCATTGCTGTCTTTACGGGTTCCCAATTCACAGATTGGGCTTCGTTTATCATAGCAGCAGTTTCTGCCGAGACCAATGGTAGGTTGGCTCGTGAACATGGGATGATTTTCGTCTCAGAGGATAAAGGTAAGAAAGGTAATCCTGGTAATAATTTTGGCAATCATAATGCAAAAGGAAAAGATACTCTTATGGTTAATCTTTCCAAAAGCAAAACGACGCCGAATAATCAGGAGTCTTCTAAGCCAAAAGAAAAATATTCTTTTGACGAAAGTGATATCCCAGAGATATTTCAATGTCTGGTGAAGAGTGGCAAACTCCAGATCCCGGAGCCAAAGAGGCCTAATGAGGTGAATCTGACTGACAATCCCAAATATTATATCTATCACAGATACATAAATCATCCCACTAGGGCTTGTTATGTCTTAAAGAAGAAAAATCCAAGAATTGATTAATGCCAATGCCATCTCTCTAACTAATGATGATCATACGGTCACAACCAATATGGTTTCTCTTCAATTTGGAGATTTTTCTTCTCAACAAGTACCAGATGGAATTGTCCCAATTTCGAAGGCGATGATGAAGATTGTGAATATCCCGCCTGCCAGGGAGGAAAATGAAGGATTGTTGCCTCTCACATTAAAGAATGGTGAAATTATGTGGGTACATCCTGACTTAGTACCTGAAATGAAAGATGAAGGTAAAACTTCAAAATCCAAGAAAGGTAAGAAAGTCAAAACCTGCAATATAATTTCTTATGTTATTCCAGATCCTGATGATTTGGATCATCTATGGGATGGCATTCCTTTGGAAGATAGACTGAGAGGATTGAACATATGTCCTCCAAGACTGGCTCCTCCTACCAAGCTCAAGCTTACTCATCAGCAGTGGCTAGCCATGAATAGTATTCTCTTATACAGGGCACAACAATTCTTTGCTACTTATGAAAAAGCCCCTATAGGGATTTTTCCTCGTATCCCGAATCCTTCTCCTCCCGTAGCTACAGAGAATTCTATTCCTCATTCTCCTGTAGTTACAGAGATCTCTTCTTCTTCCTCTGTTGAACCACCTGTTAAAAGTCCATTGCCTACTCACTTGTACAGTCAGCAATCTGTCCTTCTCATGAAGAAGATGGGTTATGATTTTCAAAAGGCAGAAGGTTTGAATTATGATAAAGGAATACGACTTCCTTTACAAATTCAAAGTCAAAAATCCCCTATTGGATTGGGTTCTGAGGTTCTTCATAACGATCCTTGTAAGAAGAAGGCTAAAGAAAGGAAGACTAAATCCTGCAATATGGTACTTCCTTCTTCTGAGTCTGAAGAAGAAACCTTTGCTGGTACAAGATCTGGAAAAGAGTATCATAAAGATTATGAAGGATCCTCCAAAGAAGCAGAGATATTGAAACACCACCAACTCAACCGTCTCCTATTCCTGCAGTGGTTGAAAAGGGGAAACAGAAAGCAGTACGCTTTGACGTCCTATTGAAATCTGCTTCCAGTCAGGGGATGGTGATGAAATCCTATAAATTTGATATTCTAGCCCAGTTAGCTAATACTCCGGCTAGGTTATCTATCTTCGAGTTGCTTCGCCTTTCTAAAGAAAGTCGTGAAACTTTGAGTGAAGCTTTGCTGCAAGCTGATTCCTGCTTAGCTCAACTCAAGACTCCTGATAATATACCAGTGTCATGCCCACAATGTCATAGTATGATGGAGGTAATTTCTAATATTACCTTTACACAAGAAGATATGCTGTTGAAGCATAACAAGCATGACAGGCCTTTGTGCTATACTGGGTATATTGAATCCATTGAAGTTGACAGGATTTATATTGATCCTGGATCTTCCATTAGCATAATTCTTCAAAGTATGCTAAGACCGTTGAGGATTCCTACTAGTGACTTAACTTACACTAGTACCACAATCGTTGGATTCAACTCTGGAAAGAGTAAACCACTGGGGAAAATTCGTCTGAAAATCCAGATTGGTGATCTTCGAACGATGGCAACATTCTATGTTATTAATTCAGACGTATCCTACAACATCCTTCTTGGAAGACCGTGGTTACATGAGCATAACATCGTGCCTTCAACTCTCCACCAATGCTTCAAGTACGTGGATTCCCAAGGAGTTGTGAAAACTGAGTTTGCTGATATCAATCCTTTCAAAGGTGTCGAAGCCTATTTTTCTGATTCGAGGCTCTACAAACAAGAACATGTAAAGGAGATATCAGACATGGCTGAAGATCGATCATCTGCCGAAGATCAGTCTATTAATGAAGATCTGCCAGAAGAGCAACCTTTGAAGATCAAAGTCAAAGGGCGAATCCAACCCCAACCTGTCAACAATCAATCTTTGACGATCAAGGTCAAAGGAAGAACTCAAGCTTCATCTGAGGAATCAGTGAATGTTCCTACTAAAAGCCAAGTTCAACCTCTTAGGATCAAGGTCAAAGGGCGTACTTCTCGTAAGAATGATCCAGAACCACCATTGATCGTTAATCTTGGCAAGTCTATGCAGAAGACGGATGGTCCATTAGTGATTAATCCGAAGCGTAGCAGTCAAATTGTAAATGATATAAATATTGATCATTCTGTACTTTCCAATATCAATAAAGATTTCCTTTTTGAGTATATGGCTGTCAAATATGTTGAAAGAATGACTTTATCTTCTGATGATCAAAATCATCAGTATAAAGACGACATAGACACAGAGAAAACCTTATACATTGACAATAAGGAAAATTCTTTTCCTCCTCATGTAGATGTTGGACCTTATGCTCAGAGGTTCCTAACATCTTCTCCCTATCTTCTTCCTGTAGCCGCTTCATCGCAAGCTTGTGTAACTTATAGACATCACGAGGAATCTTATTTTGTGATTCCATCTGCTAAGAAAAAAGCGTCAAATTGTGTTTGGCACGGCTAGAAATATCCCTGTTGCTCAGACAGATGGTTTGAGAGATAAAGATAAAGGAAGAATCTGAATTGACAGATATAGTCAACAATCTCTCAAGATTATCCAGAATATGGGATATGATTTGAAGACTATACAAGGTTTTAATCAAGGCAAGGGTAGACGATTACTATTAAGTGGTGATCCGTTTTATCAGAAAACTCGTCATGGGTTGGGATATGATCCGTCCCATATGTTTAATGACGATATTCAAGAAGAATTCTCTTCTAGCTCTTCACAATCATCAGATTCGGAAGAAATCCAATTCATCGAATCTGATACATCTCACCCCTCATATGTTAGAGGAGACTATTATGATGAATCTGAACAAATATTCTCAGTTAATATGGTTCAAGCTGATGGTGAATCTGAACCATTTGAGAATGATCCTTGGGCTCAACAGATGGACACTCAATGAAAACTTCGTTTTGAACAACGACAACCACCTACAGAGGACGAGATTGTCCAGATTGATGTTGAAGATGGAACTACGCCCAAACCAATATTCATCAGTAAAAATCTTTCTGAAGATGAAAAGGAAGAATTGATAAAACTGATCAAAGAATATATTAATATTTTTGCATAGAGTTATGAGGATATACCAGGTCTAGATCCTAAAGTTGCTACTCATAAACTCAATATTCTTCCTAATTCCAAGCCTGTAAAACAACAACAATGGCATTTTCGACCAGATATGATGGATACAATTGAGGCGGAAGTCAAAAAGCTGATAACATGTGGCTTCGTTCGTGAAGAACAACACCCGGACTGGGTTGCTAACATTGTTCCTGTTATGAAGAAGAATGGAAAAGTCCGAATTTGTATAGATTTTTGAGATCTTAATACAGCTTGTCCAAAGGATGAATTTCCACTTCCGATTATCGATGTCATGATAGACAATACATGCAGTTTTGAACGCATGTCTTTCATGGATGGATTCTCAGGATACAATCAAATTAAGATGCATCCAGAAGATGAGAAGCATACTGCTTTTCGTACACCTCTTGGGGTTTACTGCTATACGGTTATGCCGTTTGGTCTTAAAAATGCCGGTGCCACGTATCAACGGGCTATGAGCAACATCTTTCAAGAATATCTATGGAAGACAGTAGAATGTTATATAGATGACATTGCTGTTAAGAGTCGATCAAAAGATGATCACATTCAAGACTTGAAGACAGTATTTGAACTAATGTGCCAACATCAATTGAAAATGAACCCTACTAAGTCTTTCTTAGGGGTTTCCAGTGGCAAGTTTTTAGGATTTGTCATTACTTCTCAGGGTATCCATGTTGATCCTGATAAGGTTAAAGCAATTCTTGAAATACGTCCTCCTCATAATCTGAAAGAACTCCGTGGCTTTCAGGGTCGCATTGCTTATATCAGGAGGTTTATATCCAATCTTTCTGGGAGATGCCAACCTTTCTTCCGTCTATTAAAAAAGGGTGTATCATTTGTTTGGGATGAAGCATGTCAGAAAGCCTTCAATGATATCAAACAATACCTTACAAATCCACATGTTCTGGTACCTCCAGTTGTAGAAAGACCATTTTTACTATATGTTCGAGCCTTGGATCATTCACTTGGTGCTCTTCTTGCACAAAAAAGTGATATGGGGCATGAACAAGCGATTTATTATCTTAGCCGAATGATGGTCGGAGCAGAACACAGGTATACTCCTGTAGAAAAGGAATGTCTGGCCTTGGTTTTTGCTGTCCAAAAGACAAGACATTATGTGACAGGACAGACTATTCATATCATCTCCAGAATAAATCCCATTCGGGTATTGATGAGAAAATCGAGCATTCTTAACTCTAGGTTAGCTACCTGGGCGATGTTGCTCACTCCTTATGACATGGTTTATATACCTCAAAAATCAGTGAAGGGTCAAGCATTAGCTGATTTCTTAGCTGCTCATCCTATACCTGAAACATCAAAGCTATATGAGGACATTCCAGATGAAGTTGTGGATTGCAATATGACTTTGAAGAATGATATCTGGCAATTATATTTTGATGGAGCATCATGGGTTGGACCTAAGGGTAATATTGTCTCTGGAGTAGGAATCGTCTTGGTTTCTCCTGATAAAATGGTCATATACCGTGCCTATTCTCTCAACGAGCCATGCTCTAATAATGTAGCAGAATATAATGCTTTGCTGATTGGTCTCCAAGTAGCAAAACAGTTGGACATTGAGTTCCTAGAAGCTTATGGAGATTCTCAACTGATTGTTAATCAAGTTAGAGAGACTTATGAAGTCAGAAATCCTGATCTCATCCCTTACCATCAAGTGGTAATCGAGTTGGTCCTTTCATTCAAATGATTCTTCATCGAATTTATACCACATTCTCAGAATATGGAAGCTGATGCTCTTACTAGCTTAGCTGCAGACTTGGCTGTTCCAATTCGGAGACAAAATACAATCACTTTGTTGGACCGAGACTTATTCTGTGTCAAGAATAATTTGTATATTGAATAGAGTTATACTACAGAGTCGAGCTCCCAGCAGAGGGATTGGAGAAGTCTATTTATTGGTTATGCGGTTCATAGGATTTTACCTGAAGATCCAAAAGAAGCTGCATTAATTAAGAGACGATCATTTCGATTCTATTATGATTCATCTTTACATATGTTATATCGTCGTTCATATGATGGACTCTTGCTGCGCTGTCTCTCAGAAAGTAAAGCCAAACAGACACTCCGTAAGGCTCATGATGGTGTCTGTGGTGCCCATCAACCGGGTCCGAAATTACAGGACCGTATTTGAAGAATGGGGTATTATTGGCCTTCCATAATAGCAGATGCTGTGGATTACGCCAGAAGGTGTAAAGCATGTCAGATTCATGCTGACTTTATTCACCAACCTTCTAAATTTTTATATCCTACAGCAGCTTCTTGGCCCTTCGAAGCTTGGGGTATGGATATCATTGGTCCGATTAACCCTCTTTCTGTTAAAGGACATCGGTTTATATTGGATATAACTGATTACTTTTCCAAATGGGCAGAAGCAGTCCCCCTTACTGAAGTAAAAATATCTAATGTGATTAGCTTCATCAAACATTATGTCATTTATCGTTTCGGAATTCCTCGACGAATAATTTATGACAATGGACCACAATTTGCTAGTCAGGCATTTTATCGGTTTTGTGATAAGAATCGAATTCAAAATCTGGCTTCTACGGCTTATAATCCAGCTGCTAATGGTTTAGTCAAAGCTTTTAACAAGACGATCATGAAACTTCTCAAAAAGTTTGTCTCTTCTAATAAACGTGATTGGAATAAGAAACTTGGAGAATGTTTATGGGCTTATCGAACAACGGTCCGAACTCCTACTGGTTTTACACCATTTTTACTGGTTTATGGATGTGAGGCTGTCCTTCCATTGGAAATTCAGATTCCATCTCTTCGAATAGCTATTGCTAATGAGCTAACTATAGAGAATAATGATCGCTTACGACTCTAAGAACTTGAAGGATTGGACGAAAAGCATCTTCAAGCACAACAACATATTGAGCTATATCAAGCCCGTATATCTCGAACTTTCAATCGTAAAGTTAAAGAGAGGGTATTCAAGGTCGGTGAGCTGGTATTAGCTGTTCGAAGACCGATGGTGATGACTCACAAAAGCAAAAGGAAATTCCAAGCAAAATGGGAAGGCCCTTATGTCATTGAGACTGTGTTTTCCAATGGCGTCTATCGGTTATCCAAGCCTAATGGAGATCTACTCATGATGCCGATCAATGGCAAATTTCTTAAAAAATACTATGTATAAAAAAAAAGACAGAATGAAAATAAAATCTTCTTTATTATCTTTGTTCTGAATAAAAGATTAAGGACGAGGACCACTGCCATCCTTATTAAATACATAGTCGGCCAATGCATCGAAGGCATCGGTGCATGAATTCATAAAAAATTTGCAGGCAGCCATCCTCAGTACTTCTTCCTCAAGAGTTTTCCCTGGCTCTACTAAGAAAGCGAGGATGTCTTGTGGTGGCTTGGGCGTAGAAGAGCCTTCGCCTGTTTGGGTTGGGTCCGACACAATTGGCTCAATAGGGCACGTCTCGATGACGTCCTCAACTTTCAAGGAGACTTCATTCTTTTGCTGCATGTCCTTGGAAGACATTTCCGATAGAGGAATGGAAATAAGAATGAAATGTTACAAAGAGTTCTCACCTATTTATAGGAGAGATCTATTAACGAACCGGTCTTGGAAATTGAAACAACTTTTTATTCCCAAAAAGACATATCCATTCGTTACATCAGATTCATCCATTTAATCGTGGAATTGAATTGATTTTTCTTTTCTCGAAAGATATGTTGGTTCATTTGTTCTTTCATCAATCTTTCTATTCCCCAGCTACCAAGGTTTGGTTAAGCTGATTACTCATCTCCTTGGAGAGAAATTTTAATCTTCTATCTTACCAGTTGACTAAAAAGTTGGATTTGTTATTTATCATGTTCTTTTGACCTCTGAATAAATATTAAATATGCTTGTGTTTCCTATCTATCATGTCCATTTGGCCTCTGAATAGATATTAATCTATTTTTCTTTGAGTTGTTACAACCTATCATATCCATATTACCTCTGATAGTATACTCTAAACAGAAAAAAGGATTTTACTATCTATCATGTTCATATTACCTCTGGATAGATACAATCTATTGAGTTTAGAAGATTTATCATGTCCATATCACCTCTGATAAATATTTGCTATCTCATACCTATTATTTAAATTCAAATGATAGGATTACAAAACAAATTTTTTATTCATTTCTTGAATAAGATAAGAGGCTACAAAAACTCCTTATTTGCCTAAGGCGGAGCAGATATATCTTTCAGCAATTTCTGGAGTTCTGCTAAACGCCTCTCGCGAGAGCTCATTACATTTTCAGTAGCTATCTGTCATCGGGCTTCTGGAGTAGAAATGAGAGAAAACTTAGCAAAAATAGCTATTAGATTATCTCTGGCTTCATCAAGGTGCTTAATAGTAGATTCAGCGCGAAAAACTTGCTCTTCCAAAATTGAGCTCTGTGTCAGATATTGATCACGAGCTATTATTAATTGCTCCTTTTCAGCCTTCAGATGAGCCAATTCAGCCTCCACTTCACGAATTTTATCATTTTGTTCCTAAATTTTCATATTTGAAGTGTCATAGGCTTCTCTATAACTCTCCAATCGAGGCTTTGTATCCACCAATAAAGCTTTCTCTCTGGCAACTTTGTTACTGTGTTCTTTGAGAGATTCGTTGAAAGTAATCTCTCGAGCGGTGAATTCAGCAGATAAAGCTTCATACTCAGCTTGAATGAGATTCTCGGTAGTTTCACTTGTCAGCCTCAAATATTCTCCAATGGGCTGCTCAAGTTCTTCTACCACTCTTTCTAAAACAGTTGCTCTTTCAACATCATTAAACATAGCGACGTTCCTAATGGTGGAAACAATCGCCCCATTTAAGCTTTCATAAGTGAGACTTCTATTCAGTACCATGTCAATTAAAGCTGCCAGGGTCTTGTAAAAAGCTTCAGTATGAATCTCAACTAGGAGGTTCATTTTCGCATTGGAGCTCGGTGTCGCAGCAATCTCTACCAAGTCTCTTTTCCTCAGACTAAGAGTAAAGGTGGTTGCTCCGGTAGCAGAATGAGATCAAGGTGATGTAGTCGCTGCTACCATAGCCAATTGATCTCTGGGAGCTTTAGAGATTATGTCTTTAACACTTGTCACTCCAGCCGTTTCTGAAGTACCGGTGGCGGTGATAATTGTGGATGAAAAGATGGTAGTTGCAGCTGATTCGAATTCAGGCATAATCTTCTCCGAAACTTCTACTGGATCAGTAGTAATAGCTGAGGGTGCTATCACGACATCTTCAGTTTCAGTAGATTTGATTACACCTTCATCACCTTCTTGGGTTTTTGGCTGTTCAAACTCTGAAAATACTTCAATCTCTTCATTGAGATTAGTTGCTTCTTCGGCAGCTATTTCTTGATCTGCAGTTGGTCTTTCTGCAGTTTGTTCTTCTGCCTCAGTAGCCTTTTCATTACCTACAGTTAGATCTACTGTAGTTTCTTCCTTTTCCTGACCCTCAACGGGAGAAGACACTTCTAAGGGAGCTTGTATTTTTGGTTCTGGTTGTACCTCCAGTGATAGAGGACTTTCTTCTCGGAGCCACACTTCAGGTTCTCATGATACTTCTTCTTGAACATCTTCCTCTTCGGGAGAAGAAGCCTCTTCCTCGGATTCTTCATTCTCCTCATAAATATTTTCTGGAAGAGGAGGAGGAGCCATAACCTTCGGGGGAATGATAATACCTAAAAATTTTTTTTTTACAAGTTATATACAAAAGTCACAGTCTTATATGGATTTTGTATAAATTATATTTACCTGGAGTAGGTGTAGTACGTTCCAAGTATGTGTCATAATCCCTATTCCAATCTTCATCATCAAAATCAAGAGATGGTTCATCTAATGGGATATGCTCTGGAGCGACCCTTTCAAACATTTGTACCTTTTGTAAGGTTAAATGAAGTGAAGTACTAAGGCGTCCTGGAGATAGCATCCCTACAGTTTCAGTTGGGGTGGCTGTTTGGGGAGCTGAAGATCCTTCCCCAGGATGAACTGAAGAATATGGTATATGTTGCGGTTCATTCGCCTCAGTATCGCTTTCTGGAGTGGCGGCTCTTTGTCTTGAAGGCCCTTTGACAGCGACTTTCTTCTTCTTCTTTTCCGGAGTTTTCTCTGGAAGCGTGACGGCTGCACCTTGTTTTCTTTTTCGACCCTTGCCAATGATGATAGGTTCTGCAACCGGCTCCCCAACTCCTCTAGGGATAACTTCCAGAAATGGATCTGGAATGCCAGTATCGTCAGGGGTATCTGTCGGTACCCTGACCGGCTCCTCAATATTTCTTTCTTTAGGCCACCTCAGACTACCTCTCATATTATAGCCATGGGCAAAAGAACGAATTGAAGCATAAAAGTTAGCATACGTATGAAGTATACGTAGCTCTGTAGTACTGGTGGCGGTTGAGACTCTAAATTTGGCACCAGTACGAGCAGTACTGAAATATCTCCAACCCCTAGCACCGTCAAGTAGTTTCCCATAGTGACGGAAATTAGTAGAGGGGTTACCAACATGAAGTTGGTCGTACCCAAATTGGCGAGCGAACCTACTGGGTAGATATGGTTCAAACGTACAATTATCTTCATTTCTGTACATCAGGTGAGAGGGTTTGATGCACTGAAGCCATCTGAAGACTGATGGTGGCAATACAGCTCTTCCTTCGAATTTATCTTCAAACTGAATGCCAAAGCAATCTGCTGGAACTTGTGGTCGAGTACAGAAGAAGTTCCAACCATAAGAATAGTTCAGAACTACCCGGGTATCCGCCACAGTCGTAGCAGTCCATATAGCTTTGCTAAATTTTTGGAGGAAGACTTCCTCATTATCTCCCGGGCCTGGTGGCAACAGATTGCAGTTGTGGTGCAACAACCAGCCCATTAAATAAGTATAGGGCATTTCTACCCTGGGGAAAACGTTCTGATGTGGAGCATTGTTGATTAACTCTTCACCAAAATTCCTTAAACCTGCATTTATACGACACACCATGGCCGATAGCAGATTAATTCTGACTTTAAAAACCAAGCGTACTGCTGCCCATAGTACGCTACGGTGGATTCTGTCAACAGTACCAATACCCGGCATGACCCATCTTCTCAGCCATAAAGAAAGGAAGCCTGCCAGCAAAGCTCTCCTAGAGATTTTCTGACTGCCGTATCTAAGGAAGCTCAAGGCTTCAGTTCCGGCAGGGAATTCCCCAGTCTTCGTAGACAGATATTTATTCGGAAATTTGTATACAATCATCATATCTCGAATTTTGTTAGAGGGAATTGTCGAATCTATATTGATTGCCGGAGCTTTGTTTTTCTGAAACCATTCTTTGTCATCTTTGGATATCTTATCCTTATGGAAGAAGAGATAAGTCGTCTACTTGTTGATGTACGCTAAATGAGATGTACTTTCATGCATTGTAGTACAAATCATGTAGTGACACATCAATTCTTCATATACCTCAATCAACCGAGGGTTAGTCTCTCTGATTTCAGCAAGTTCCCTGTTGGAGGGAACGTATTCCTCATATGGGGCTTCACCCATTGGCAGCTTCGAGATAAATTGCATCTCATAAAGAGCAAGGCCCATTTCGCCTTTCGGGGTTACAAAAGTTCCAGTTGAACTTATGTATATCTGCATTAAGGCCATGAATAGGTTTCTGTTCGAGGGAATACCCTGACTAGTGGAAGCTATCGCTTCATACAAGCCAATATCTTTCAGCTCTGTCTCGAAGTTCTTCATCATCCAAATACTTATCTGGATCCAGTTTTGGTTGAATGGAGTCAACCATCCCGGCAGCCTGGGGTTTTTTTGGGGATATAATACAGCAGCCTTTATGAATTTGTTGACGAACATCTGGGTCTGCACTGGTTGCATTAAACCCGAATCTTTACTAGGATTAGATCCTGGCATGAGGCCAAAAATAGAAGTGACACCGCCATTGGAAACACTAGCAAAATACCCCATATCATTGGCATGCTCCCTCTTGAAAACAATTCTACCCGGTCTTCCGTGACTGCTGGGAGTCAAATTCCACAACATTTATCGATGGTGGGTAGCATGGACGAATGCTGACAAAGGATAATCTTTGTCCATATCTGGGAGATACATGACTCTATCTCCAAATTTGAATACCCAAGACTCCTTCTTGGGGTGTGTCTGGGACTTACAGTCAATTGCATCCCCAAACAAGAAGGCTGGTTTTGCAAATTGTTGTCCATCTAATAAAGTCAACAATTCTCCATTTATCATGGATAGCAGCATCCTATCCCCTTGGGCTGCTATCAATTGTGCCCTCTCTATAGGGTAATCGGGGTTTGATTGAGGAAATACTATGTGAGACAGATTCTCCAGATAATTCGAACCCACCATGCCAACTGAGGAGCCAAAGACTTCTGCGATAGGTTAAATTTGCAAGTCTACTGCAAAAAGAAAAAAAAATCAAGTTAGTGAAAATCTAATTTGATATCATTTATGCAGATAAATTGGTCTGAATTTTACATATAAAAGGTAAAAAGTTTTCCAAATGTAAAAAGTCTTTGTTTTTACACAAAGTCTTTTCATTTTTTGGAGATTTACGCTGGCACCTTAGATGTGGGAGTATTTTAGTTTTTACGCTGGCACATTAGATGTGGGCGTATTTCAATTTTTACGCTGGCACATTAGATGTGGGCATATTTCAGTTTTTACGCTGGCACATTAGATGTGGGCGTATTTCAGTTTTTACGCTAGCACATTTGTGAGCGTATTTTACGCTAACACGTATAAACGTGGGCATATTTTTGAATTTTACGCTAACACGTATAACGTGGGCGTATTTTGATTATCTCAATTTCTACGCTAACACGTATAACGTGGGCGTGAAACAGAGGATCTTTGGTCTTTTTCTTCTCCGATGAAGTTTTACGGCCATAAGGGAGTGCTTTACCCCTCATTGGAGGAGCCATGGCGGGTTGACTTTGCTGAAATACGGCTGATGACAGGACAGGGGTTTGTGCGTGGTCGATCGATGAAGAATCGACGGCGGGCTTCTTGCCTTTGCTGCTGCCGGCGGCGGACTTCTTGGGGGCCATTGAATGGAATGCAAGAGGAAGGAGAGAGTTCAAGAAGGATCGGGATTATGAGAGCAAGAAAACAAAGTAAAGTTCTCTCTCTCCCCGAAGAACCCTATTTATAGGGAATTTTCAAATCGGTTCAAATTCCAGATTTTTTGTCGACTGTTGGATCTCCCAACTTTTACGCGGATGACTGTTGCGTATCCCGACTTTTACGCTAACTGGTCAAAATCCCAAATTTTACGCTTCTGTTCAAAGTATTTCAAATTTTAAAAAATATTTGAAAACTTTGAAGGGGTCTTGTAGGAGCGTAAAAAGTACCTCATAAATCAAGTCAAAGAAGGAGAGCTCTATGCTCAACCAGGCTACTTTATGCCAGGTTTATTTTGTATTAAGCTTTACGCTAGCTACTCTGTACGCTGGCTATCCTTTACGCTAGCTACTCTGTACGCTGGCTACCCTTTACGCCAGCTGCTTTACGATGGAAATGACTGTCGGATCATGCATTTAATGCATCTGACATAATGATTTCTTGACAGCGTATAAACGCAGAAATCGAAGAGATTTGATTTACACAGAAATCGATATTGTCGTTTAGTGCAAAACAGGCCACTTTACGCTCAATGAAATTACTTCTTTTTACGCACGATAGTTATGTGAGTTTTTTGCTCAAAACTATTGTGAGTGTAAAGTCTATTTGAGCTCTTTACGCTCAAGGCTATTTTAGCCACTTTATGCTGGGAAGTTTATTTGGGCTGTTTTTATGCCAATATGCCACTTTACGCTCAGTATATGTTTTGGGTCATTTTTACGCCCGACTGTTTCTGGCTACATGAGAACGTGGTTTGTCCACGTGGTTTTCATGCCACACTTATTGAAGAATGTGTGTACGTGCTTCCTGTTTTTGTTGATATAATAGGATACGTGTCAACGTATGTAGAGGGTAACTTCCATCGTAGGTGACAGTTGCCAGCGTAAAAAACTCAAATGTGTTGCTTTTTACGCCCAAGGAGTCATGTCTATAAATAGACTTATTTTACACATCAAAAGCATCATGCACAGAGAGACAGGAGAGAATACATAGAGATCAGAGCCCAGAGACTTTGATTTTTTGGATCATTCTTCTTCAACCTTTCTTCCAGAACAGAGTGAAGCAAAGCAGGAAAGCATTCGGCCTCGTCATCAGTACCTAAGTGCGTCGATACCTTTCTGGTGACTTAGTTCTTCCAACTGTTCATCTTCTAGCAGTGATATTCATCATCATTGTATGGTCCAAGGAACAAAGTGATCGCCTTCAGATCAGACTTCCATAGTAATACTTTCCAGAATATTTGTACTCTTTTGCACTCTTTCAAGTTTTATTTTCAAAAGCCGATTTTAGGCATTTTTGTTAAGTGAAACATATACATCTTCGGATACTGAAATAAATACCACGAACGTGTTTGAAATAAAAGATATGTCTAGGAAACGCCTGTCCAAAAGTCCAATTCTGGAACAGGGGTAAAATCGTAATTTCGGGTCAAAACGATGTCCGCCGTTGGATCCATTTTGCACCAAAATGCGTGCCAATATCTATGGTCTCTAAAGTCGTCAAACTATATGTCTACAGGTCTGATTTGAGGAGACGAACCCAACCGTATGTCCAAAGTTGGATTCCGACGGACCGTACACAATTTTGCCCGTTGGATCGGATCGCGGGCCCGCCAAATAGGTATTCCGGTCGACCTTCTCAGAATCAGACCAAACTTGGCACACAGGACCAGAATTTCGATATGGTCCTGTTGGCATAAGTTTCGTCTCGATATGATGAACGTACACGAAGTTATGGCTAAGTTTGCAAAAGGTCGATACTGGGACAGTTTCTAATGTCCAGAAATCGAAATTTTTCTCGATTTTGGAACTTGTTTTTCATCGTTACAAAGCAAATTAATTCAAACTATTTGAAAAGAGTTGTAGAAGGTAAGGTTGTGGTCGTACGAGAGAAATTGGTCGCGAAAGCATCGAGCATGTAGGAAGAACGCTCCTTGTGAAGTGGCACAAACAATTGCTGTTGCTGCTGTTGTGGGTGTCTTGTGCGGCCGCTGTGGGTACTGCGTGTGGCTGCTCCGACGGCTGACCAGTGCTCCTGCGACATGCGCAGCCGCGGGGGCGGTGGTGTAAGCCCCATGAATTTTATGGTTTATTTTAATTTTTCTAAATAAATTATTTTCAATAAATATTTTATTATTTAATTGTTTTGATCATTAATGTACTTTTTCATGACTTTGACTTCTAGAGCGTCAGAGATACCAATCTCTGGAAACTCTCTTTAGGAGTTTTTTTAGTAGACAAGATTATCTTTGTTTTGATATATCATGTTCCACTTAAACTTGTTCCCTTGTGCTCTTTTTGTATCGCGCAACTTCGGGTCAATTTAGACCATTTGATCGATTAATTAATTATTAATTAATTTTCCACTTTGATCTTTGATCATCGTATGCACGTTACCGTGACTTTTAATTTAGGAGCACAGGACTAGTCATTTTCTCCAAACAAACTTCTCATTAATGATCTACTCGAGACACCCTACACCCATGACATTCGTGTCCCACTCAGACACACCATTTTGTACTTTATTTGCTTCACACAACTTTTTAGCCACGAGACCCAATTTTAATTCGTCCCACGGAGTCACATTTATTTTCTGACTCGAATTGGGGACACCCTTTCGACCCAAACCTGTCAACCCAAAGTATGGCATGGCCCACATGAAGCCTACTACCCACATGACACTTGTGTCCCATTTATTTGAGTCCTAACATGTTACTTATTTATCCATGATCATAAATACCTATTTAAATTCAATTATTGTACCATGTCCGATTTTGATCCAACCCGGCTCAACCGAATCCAAACCCAAGCTCCATGTTGTTCCCTCATGACTAACCAAATACCCCACACAATTTTTTTTTCTACTCTAAATATCTTTTTTTCTCTCCCTATTTATTTAAACACCTCTACTTTATTTAAAATATATATCTCTCTCTCTCCCTCTCTCTCTCTCTCTCCTTATACACACATACACCCCTCACCCTCTCCCCACCAGCACACTCTTCCCCCCCAGTCGACCTCTTTCTCTCTCCTCTCAAATATCTCTCTCTATTCTCTCTCTCTCTCTAAATATACATATATAACAACTCTCTCTTCCTTTTTCTTTTTACTCATACCAAACAACACCACCAGCACCTCCTCAACACCCATGGTCGAGCACCACCACCACAGCCACCATCTCCTCCTTCCTCCTCCTCCTCTTTCTTCTTCCTCATCATTTACAATACCATCACCATGCACCACCAACTACTTCACCACCTCCACAAACACCATCACCATCACCATCACCATAACCATCACTTTACCACCACCCCGTACGACCACCGTCGGGCCTCTACCGTCGCCGACGACCGTCACAAGCGTACGTCGGGTCGACAACACGACGCAGCAGCAGCAGGCCGTGCAGTAGCAGCAGCAGCTGCAGCACGCTACAGCAAAAGCGGCCGGCGGTCGTGTACCGTCGCCCGCCGTCATGCGCCGCCGTGTGGCCGACCCCCGCCACCGCGAGCACCCCACAGCTCCGACAAACCACCCTAGCTACCCTCATGGTGGGTGCATCACCCCAGTCGTACGACGTAGGCTATTCGTGCATTTTGCACGAAATCCCGTCGGCGTACGCGGGTTTTGAACTCAGAAATTGTGTTTCGGGACAGCAACTTCGTACACGTTTTTCAAGAAATCTGACTGTTGGATCGATAAAATCTTTGCTCCGTCACAATCTCGGTATATAGTCTTCACTCTCCTCAAGTTTTGTCCGTTAATTTTGTCGTTTGATACATCAAAACCGGCCGCCAAGTTGACCGTTTAAATTGTACTATTTTTGGACAATTTTGTGGAGCCAACTTCGTCGACTCGTAACTCCGCCGTCGCATCTCCATTTGGCGTGCCACCAGTTCCTGTGCATAGCTGGTATAACCCTCTTCCTGTTTCTTAAGTTTTGTTTTATTGTGAGCACGTTTGGTTGGTTGAATTTGACGCCAAAGTTGGCCGTCCAAATTCATAATTTCCAACTTGAAAAATTCCATTTTTGAACCCGGGACTCCGGATTCAATTTCTGACACCACCAGTAGACTCTGGCGTCGTTCTGGCACGATTTTATATAAAGTTTGCTTGATTTGGAGGACGTAGGCTCTGGCACGTATTTCGGTGCAAAGCGGGTCACACAGTCCTAATCAACGGGTCACTTTGAGATCGGCTCATCGAAATGCAATTTCGGATATACCGTTGAGTTCGTTTCGTCATTCTAGACTCGTTGACCTATAATTTGTGAGTTTTGAAGATATTGGCTCCGGTACGCATTTCGGTGCAAACCGAATTCCAAATGTCCGGATCAACGTGTTATTTTGAGATCGGCTCATCGGAATCCAGTTCTGGATATACCATTGAGTTTGTGTCATCATTCTGGACTCGTTGACATATACTTTGTTAGATTTAGGGGACTTTGGCTTCGACAGGCATTTTCGTGCAAATCGGATACCAATATCCAGGTAAACGGACCATTTTGTGATCGGGTCATCAGAATTCCATTTCGGACATACCGTTGGGTTCGTATCATTATTCTGGATTCGTGGACATATAATTTGCTAGGTTTTGTAGACTTCTATCCTGACACATTTTTCGGTGCAAAGTGTGTCCAACGGTGGACATCATTTTGACACGAAATTACCATTTTACCCCTGTGTATAAATTTGACTTGTGGGTAGACTATCCTAGCTAATTTGACCATTCTGGACACATTGGTGATATTTGTTTTATCATCCGACGACATCTGTAAATTTTTCCTTGTGTATCATCCTTAAATTATAATGAATTATTATTTTTAGTATATATTTATATGCTTGGTTTTTGTGAAACTCTAAAGTGATCCTTGTGTTTCTAAGGATCCTAAGTGTTGGTTTAGATATAGTGTCACCCCACATTGGACTTTTATGCTAGGTCATCACTTAGCTAGTGTCCAGTTAGGAGTCGTGTCACACCACTAGTGTAAAATCTTGAACATAGGTTAGAGACTGAGATTGTGTATCATTTTGACAGGACATCGGACATCTATATCTTCATACTCGTATTCTTGCTTTGTTCGAGGCGAGTACCCCTACAAACTTTATTTTTACTGCATATGATAATGAATTGCGTATGAACCATGTTAATACAGTGATTTAAACTGAAAACCGTATCTTACAGGTTTCTATATACCTAGCGTATGCTTCACATGTTTTAATTATACTACTATCAGGATCTTTAACATGTTTTAAATTATACTGCACTCAGGATCTTCCACATGTTTTAAACTGCACGCGGTACCTACCATGTTTTCATACTACTCTCAGTACCTACCATGCTTATACTGCTCCCAGTATCTTTCACATGTTTTATACTGTTCTCGTATCTCTCACATGTTAGAATATGGGTTATGGAGAAACTGATAGTTGAGTACGTGATCATGCCCCCTTCTCCCGTACGTATGTACCGAGCAAGATTGACATTTTATATGTATACCTTATCGTAGGCGCACCAGCTGTATCTGTACGTATGTACATCTATCGCTTATTTACTTGTACGGAAGTACATTTTATATACTTGTACCACAGTACATTTTACACCTATTGACGATCACGTACCTGATCCAGTTTTAAACTCTAGATATACATGTGTCGCCATGAAAAATGTATTCCTGACATGATAGATTTGTGATATGACATGATTGTGATACGACATGAGATATGACATGATTATTATTTATTACATCTCTTTTCATTCCATGCTCTGTATGTTTTGTTTGTAGAATCAGTACTTGCTCCCTTCCTGACAGGATAACGTTGTAGGCATACTTTCAGAGGAAGATTTGCTCTGTGATCTTTTCTATGGACCCACTACAGAGGACCACGCTTTTGCTCCCGAGGAAGTCCCTACAGGGAACCTCGCTTGGTAGTCTCGTTTAGATTATTTTTGGCTTAGTTATTGAATTGTTTAGACTATATCTTGTAGTCACTGGACTTTGTCTCTAGTTTGATACTTTAGAAGTGTGTTATTAAGTCCGTACTTACTTTACTTTCGCTTATAGATGTTGTGTTGTGATGAACCTTTTAAATGTGATATTAGAACTGTGAGCAGCTTAGATCCTTTATTGTCTATTCTTAGAACAACTTACTACGCTTTAACCAAGCGTAGACTGGACATGGCTCGGCCCGGCCCAACAATTTGGGTAGCGGGTCGTGATATGTTTTTAGTGGCGGCCCATGCAGGTCAAGACTAAAGTTGTTTGGTTACGTTATTGTACCAAACAAGCCTGCAGTTAGGATCTTAGGACAACTTGATAACACTAGGGATAACATTTAGAACACCTAGAGGATTTCTAGGATTGCAACATAGGAAAACTCACCACAGCATAGGACCGTTAACTATATTTAGTATCTTGCTTGAAAATTTAGTGGGAAACAATTTTGACCAAGATAGTACCATTGGGATGACCCCTGAGGATCTCACTCTAAATCTTACCTCGAAATCTATTTCCACTTGTTTCCATTTACTCTTCTTTAAATTCGTTGTTGAATTTAATTTCTGATTTTTGTTGTTGACTTTGATCTTGCATCGTGATAAATTTTGTGGATTGAATTGTGATATATCTTGATAAGGTAAATGCCTGCTTTATTTATGGAGTTTAGAATTTATCGCAGCCATATTAGCTGGTATGACAAAAACATAGGGCCTGATTTTGGGTATACTTATCTTAATTATGGAATTTAGATTTTCTCGCAGCCATACCGTTTGGCGTGGCAAGGATTCTAGATAACATGATTATAGGGCGTATACCTCAGTTATGACTCTATCGCTTATTGCATCTAAGCTTATTGGTGTGGCAAAAATTCTGGCAACATGATTTCAGGAAGACGTGTATGGTTATCAGATCATATCTCAACTTGGTTCGCTTCGTTATGACCGAATGAGCAAGAATAAATTCTTATTATCATTCTTTTCCGTCTTGATTAACTCTTTCCTATCTACATCCACAACTAGGATTACAGGTTCTCTTGGACTCTCCAACATGATTGCTTTCATGTTATCTTTTTGGACATAATTATTTTGTTCCATCTTTCCTTTGACTTGACTAAACTCTTCTTCGTTAACCTCTTGGGTAATTCTTCTCGTCTTTTTCGGTAATTGTTGGAAATGCCTTATAGATTGATCCAAGGAAGGTTCGAGAAATTATATTTTAACCTTGTGTTACGGAATCGAGAGTTTTGCGGCCAGAAAAATACTGGCGAGGCAGGACTTCAGATGACGGCATCATGGTTACATATGTTTCACGGATCTTACTTGAACCATACCATGTGTATTTGATTAATATTTCATGGATTTAGCCAAGATAAGTTCAAAAACATGTATTATCTGCTGTGCACTGCAGCCCTCCGTCGTATTACGGAACAAAGAAGTTATTTCAGCCATATGCACACTGACTTGGCAATAACTTCGCGTGACCTAATCGCGGAGGTATATGGTTCTCGAGTTTTACCTCGACTACGTCCTATGTATCTCGTTGAGTTCGTACCATTCTTGGAGACATTTCGACAAACTTTCCTGTCTTGCTTGACCCTTTAACTTGTTTGGACACTATTATGGATTGCTTGACCCAGTCTTAGGCCTTGTTACCTCCTATTTGATAGACGACCGAAATAGCCAAACCTTGTTAACTGATTCTATAGTATAACTATAAATGTATTGTGTGATTGTGATAAATACTTTTTCGAGGAATTGGTTAGACTAAGCTTATAAAACAAGTATGAGTGACTGAATATAGTAGACTTGGAAACTATTAAGAATGATTGTATTGATAGTCTAACTTGATGATAGGGTATCTAAGATGGAGAAATAAAATATTATATTATTGTGACTACGGATTGAGGATTAGAAATCTTGTGCTTAGCAGTTTGAGGATTAAGCGTTGTAGGACTTGTATGACCAAGTGATTATTGGTTATCTACAAGCTATTTACTTATAATTGGAGGGTAGATCGATATGTGGAATGAAATAGAATAAGTTAGAATGAGATATAATATTGCGTACGAGATCGGGAAGATATCAGTTAAAACGACAAAGAACAAGGCAAAGACATATGTACATTGGTAATTAATAAATCGGGAGTTTTAAAATCGAGGATTTATATTCGGAGGAGTTATTAAGTAAAAAGAAGAAGGCTCTATGCCAAGGATAAGTATTGAACGTATAATTTCAAGGAGAAGCTGTAGGAAAGGATTGAAGACAAATAATGCAAAGGGCCTGTGGATTGATAGAATAAGGATACTTAGGATATGATAAGGAAATCAAGTATTTACAATTGAGATTAGAAATATGGTTGATGATCAAGCATTATTGGCTTATAAACATATCCAGAGAATGACCTATAATTTAGGGTATACATAATGGTTCCATATTAGTATGGAAGATTCTAAAGGATATATGACGTAGTTTATGATAGAAGGACCTTTGTTGATCCTGAACCAAAAAGATTGTAAAGAGAAACAGAAGAGAAGATCACAAGGGTAGCAGATTAAGTATCGTAGCCAGAGCAGCTACATGTTATAGTTTGACCTATTAGATGATTTTAAATTTCGAGGACGAAATTCTTGTAAGGTGGGTAGGAAGTAAGCCCCCTGAATTTTAGGGTTTATTTTAATTTTCTAAATGAATTATTTTTAATAAATATTTTATTATTTAATTGTTTTGATCATTAATGTACTTTTTCGTGACTTTGACTTCTAGAGCATCAGAGATACCAATCTCTGGAAACTCTCTTTAGGATTTTTATAGTAGACAAGATTATCTTCGTTTTGATATATCATGTCCCACTTAAAATCGTTCCCTTGTGCTCTTTTTGCATCGCACAACTTGGGGTCAATTTAGACCATTTGATCAATTACCTAATTATTAATTGATTTTCCAATTTTATCTTTGATCAACGTATGTATGTTACCGTGACTTTTAATTTAGGAGCACAAGACTAGTCGTTTTCTCCAAACCAACTTCTCATTAATGATCTACTCGAGACACCCTACACCCATGACCTTCGTGTCCCACTCAGACACACCATTTTGTGCTTCATTTGCTTCGTAGAACTTTTCAGACACGAGACCCAATTTTAATTCGTCCCACGGAGTCACATTTATTTTCTACCTCGAATTGGGGACACCCTTTCGACCCAAACCTGTCAACCCAAAGTATGGACATGGCCCACATAAAGCCTACTACCCATATGACACTTGTGTCCCATTTATTTGAGTCCTAACATGTTACTTATTTACCCATGATCATAAATACCTATTTAAATTCAATTATTGTACCATATCCGATTTTGACCCAACCCGGCTCAACCAAACCCAAACCCAAGCTCCATGTTGTCCCCTCATGACTACCCAAATACCCCACACAATTTTTTCCCTACTCTAAATATCTCTTTTTCTCTCCCTATTTATTTAAACACCTCTACTTTATTTAAAATATCTAACACTCTCTCTCCTTACACGCACACACACCTCATCCTCTCCCTACCAGCACACTCTTTCCACCCCCAGCCGACCTCTTTCTGTCTTCTCTCAAGTATCTCCCTCTATTCTCTTTATCTCTCTTTCAAATATCTCTCTCTCTCTCTAAATATACATATATAACAACCCTCTCTTTCTCTTTCTTTTTACTCACACCAAACCACATCACCAGCATCTCCTGAATACCCATGGCCGAGCACCACCACCACAGCCAGCATCTTCTCCTTCCACCTCCTCCTTCTTCTTCCTCATCATCTACAACACCATCACCATGCACCACCAACCACTTCACCACCTCCAAAAACACCACCACCATTACCATAACCATCACTTCACCACCACCCCGCATGACCACCACCGGGCCTCCACCGCCGCCGGAGATCGTCACGCGCGTGCGCCGGGCCGATAGTACGACGTAGCAGCAGCAGGCCGTGCAGTAGCAGCAGCAGCAGCAGCTGCAGCACGCTGCAGCAGCAGCGGCCAACGGCCGTGCACCGTCGCGCGCAGCCGCGTTGCCGGCCCCCGCCACCACGAGCACCCCGTAGCTCCGACGAACCACCCTGGCCACCCTCATGGTGGGTGCATCGCCCCAGTTGTACGACGTAGGCTATTCGTGCATTTTGCACGAAATCCCGTCGGCGCGTACGAGTTTTAAACTCAGAAATTGTTTTTCGGGACAACAACTTTGTATACGTTTTTCGAAAAATTCGATCGTTGAATCGATGAAATCTTTGCTCCGTCACAATCTCGGTATATAGCTCTTCACTCCCCTCAAGTTTCGTCCGTTAATTTTGTCGTTTGATACATCAAAACCGGCCGCCAAGTTGACCGTTTAAATTGTACTATTTTTGGATAGTTTTGTGGAGCCGATGTCACGCCCCAGAACCAGAATACTGGAGAGCGGGGGCAGACATAGCCAGCTACGTATATTGAAATGGAAACCACCTCAATATACGGTCACGGCTGTCTAGATATGTGAGGGTTTTCTACAAGCCAACAGTCTCTTATGGTCATGAACAAGCCTAGTGTCTCAATCACCACAAGTAAGTAAAGTCGCAAAATGTATGATCATTAAATATACAATAATAAGGCGTCCCAAATATTATATATTCAACTGATCATGAAGCTAGTCGTTACAAAATGTTAGGACTAGCAAGAGTTTAGTCATACATGATCAACCCTAGGATTTGTCAATCATGTTTACAGCCCGTAGGCAGACAGTAAGTAAAAGTGCTCCGAGCTAACAGGTGCTCGTCGGCTAAACGCCTCAAAAGAATAATTTTTACAATAGAGTGAGCGAAACAAAATAGAAAACCCACTCTTGGCCCGGATTCCGTCTAGTGTTCACCATTGGGCTGGAAGCTTGGTAGATCCTCGGGAGCTGCTCCGAAATCTGGCCACACAAAACCAGCTGGGTCAACCCCAGAAAGAGCAAGTGCCACAAGGGGGCCACGAAATAAGAACAAAAGCCAGCAATCAGCACAGAAAATCTAATATTAAAACTAAAATTACGAAAACATGTCAGGATGATATACGACGAGATAACCATGGAACTATTCCGATAGCCAGGTTAAAACCCGTAAACCAAACAAGGACCGGGGTTGTAACCCTTCGTCTGAACAGAACTTGGTTTCCCACCATTTATCGGCAAGATAAGTAATATAAGTAATCAAGACAGGAAGCAATCTTGCATGGGATCAAGACATGACTAGACTGGTTATACCTCATTCAATCAATCACGGCCAAGCAGATCCTACGGCTTACTACTTTAACTAACTAGGGTTATCACAGGCCTAATTACTAACAAGATGCAGTGAGATTGTTCCACAGCCACAAGCCCTGCAGACCATCCAGGTTACCCAGGTCGAAAGTTAGGGGTTGAATTCAGGTGGGTACATTGCCCAGAAGACAAATGTACCCTTAGGTGACTTAGAGGGTGCAACACGCGACGGTGTGCTGGAAATGTGCCCTACTCGACGGCAGGCTACAAATCCCTGGGGCGCCCAGGTAACGGGATTGCCTGTAGCTGTGTCATCTCTTCATGACTACTGTGTTATTCTAGTTATTAGCCTTAATCCATTTTAGTAGGTACTCCTGACCGTGGTACTCAGAAGTCCCATCCTAGACATTATGCAAGACAGGACAAGTGGATTTAACAATCAAGCAAGAAAGAACCACCCACGGTGTCAAGACAAGTCAAGTTAAGTTATCAAGATAAATCATGTCAGGGTACTTGTCAGGAGTACGCCATGACGGGCCACTATCAGGTCAGGTTGGTCATGTCAGGAGTGCACCACCACGGGTCACTGTCGTGTTATGCTAGCTCCTTGTCATACACTACTAAAATAGGCTTAAATAGCGACGTATATTACCGACGGCGGAAATACGCGTCGCTGATAATTACATATAGCGACGTCTTGTGCTACACGTCGCTGTCCGTCGCTGCGTAGCGACGTTCCGCGACGTAGTATAATTTACTTCGCTGGCTTGCGACGTTCAGCGACGTATCATGTAGGAGTCGCTGTTTTATTTCATATAGGGTTCCTGGCCCGATCGAAATCCCAAAATTTTCACCCAAAAATTTATTCCCGCTCTCCCCTCTCCCCCTGGTGAACCCTCCCCCTCCGGCGACCACTCCCTCCGGCGAGACCCTCCCCCTTCTCCCTCCGGAGACCCCGCTCGCCCGTTGACCCCTCCCTCCGGCGACCAGCCTCCCTCCTCCGACGAAGGAGCCTTCCTCGCCGCTTCCTCCTCCGACGAAGCCACCCTCCTCGCCGCCTCCATCCTCCGACGAAGCCACCCTCCTCAGGTAAACCCTAACCCTAGCCCTAGCTATCTAGACACAGACACGGACACGAGAACTCTAACCCTAGCTGCTGGGGTGGTCTTTCTGTCGAGGGGGGAGAGAGGGGTGGGGTCGGGTGCAGGGGGTGGGGGGGTCTTACTGTCGAGGGGTGGAGGGAGGGGTGGGGGTACCCGGGGGGTGCAGGGGTAGGGGGAGGGGGGCATGGTTGGGGTGGGTGCAGGGGGAGGGGGGTAGGGGAGGGAAGGCAGGGGAGGGTTGGGGTGGGTGCATGGGTATGGGGAGGGGGGCAGGGGAGGAGGGAGGGGAGGAGGGAGGAGGGGGGGCAGGGGAGGGTTGGGGTGGGTGCAGGGGTAGGGGGAGGGGGACAGGGGTGAAGTGTATATTTTGGTCGAACACTTAGGCGCTTGCACGCACATTCACTACCGATGAGGGAGAGAGAGAGAGAGTGCGAGTGGACTGCAGTCCATATCGCTGCTGGTTTATCTTGTGATATTTTTATTTTTCTTTTCCTTTTTCATGTTTCTTTTCCATGATTGTTGTACGTGTACAGTCTGCCACTTTTCTTTATCGAGTACGATTTTGTTGCTTCTCTCGCTCTTCCTCTTGGTCTCCATTGAATGCTGGTCTGCTGCCATTAATATTGGTCGATAGATTTCTCTGTCACATATTGCAAGTGGTACTAAGAAAAAAGAAAAAGAAAGAAAGGAGAGAATAGATGTGACTCAAATGGACCGAAGTAGGTGTAGTAGTAGCAGTAAGAGCGGGGCATGAACCGGGCTCATGACATTTTGAACTTTGGAAGACAATGCCATGTTAACTACTTCCTTTCCTTGCTTATGTTTGTGATTTATTATGATATATAATGGTGATGTTAATTCCTTCCAAATGTTAGGATCGTTACAAATCTTGTTGGCTCGAAAAGAAATTTTCTTCGTGCATGCCTACTTCACATTATAGGATTTTATTTTTTGTTCAAGGGATTCGCAAAATGTAGGGATATATACCATTTGAAATTCATTTGAAATTCATTTGAAATCCATTTGAAATTCATTTTAAGAATCTGAAATGTGGACGATATATACCCAAGGTTCACAATATCGGTATCGGAATCGGTATCGGACTATTCCTATGAGTATTGGTATCGGCGATACCGGTAGTATCGGCGGTATCGTATCGGAGTATCGAACTTTGGTATCGGAAAACAAATAATTATTAATAAATTATTTACATTTAAAAACATATATTTTATATATTTAGGCATAATTTTAAGTATTTCAGCGTTATTTCTTAGTAGTTTTGAAATTATATGAAATAGTAGTCACCCTTACCGATTGGTTTTGCCGAATTGACCGGAACAAAGACCCCCAATGTCGGTATCGGTCAATATTTGGTATCGGTCTGTATCGGATCGGAACATGCCAAACCGTATCGGTATCGGCCTGTTGGATAATATTATTGTTATTAGTAACTGTCCAATGTCGGTATAGTATCGGAACATGCCAATGTCGGTATCGGTCTGTATAGTATCGGTATCGGAACATGCCAATGTCGGTATCGGTCAATATTTGGTATCGGTATCGGTCTGTATAGTATCGGAACATGCCAATGTCGGTATCGGTCAATATTTGGTATCGGTCTGTATCGGATCGGAACATGCCAAACCGTATCGGTATCGGTCAATATCATTATTATTAGTAACTATCCGCTACTAATATGTGTCCCATAATAAGACATTATATACGAATTTGTGCCTGTTGGATAATGTGTGTCCATCTTTGCAGAATTATTTTCAAATGGATATGAATTACTACTTGCGGAATCGTTCATGGATGTACAATCGTCGTCCTGATGATGTGTGGTGTGCGGGATGAATACATAGCGGGAGTAGAGCAGTTCCTGCAGTTTGCTAAGGCGTTCCCTCAGTACATGGACGGCACCAAAATTAAGTGTCCGTGTGTGAAATATCATAACGTGAAATATTATCCAGAAGTGGAAGTGACATATCATTTGTACTCGAGGGGTTTCACGCCTAATTACTATCAGTGGACCGCACACGGAGAACTTGTGTCTTTAGCATCAGAGCCGGAGCCTTACGTTGAGCCGTATATGCATGCGGGACCTAATTTTGTTTCAGATAATCATGCATACGACGACGGGTGCGTGAATATGGTTTTCGACGCTGCGGGGCCTAGTTTCGTTCATGATGCACCTAAGGAGGCACCGAACGCCGATGCTGTACAGTTCATGGAGTTGCTGGAGAATGCAAGGACTCCATTGTATCCTGGTTGTGAGGATCATTCACCGTTGGAGGTGGTTACAAGACTGTTGAGCATTAAGTCAGATTTTAACATGTCGTAAGAATGCTACAACCGAGTGTTGGAGTTGATTATAGAGATCTTGCCGGCGGGTGCTAAGTTGTCTAAAAACTTCTACCGGTCTAAGAGGATGGTGAGATCGCTCTGGATGGGATACGAGAAAATCGATTCCTGTCGCAATGGGTGCATGCTGTACTACAAAGACGACAAGGACGCAGATGTGTGCAGATTTTGTGGTGCTGATCGCTATAAGACAACTAGTACAGGAAGGTCTACCGGTGCAAGAAGACCGACCGATTCAATGCACTACTTGCCTTTAACGCCGCGGTTGCAAAGATTATTTATGGTGAAAGAGACGGCCGAAAATATGAGTTGGCACATGCGAGAACAGATTGAAAGAGTGTTGGATCACCCATCCGATGGAGAAGCGTGGAAGCACTTTGATCGAGTGTATCCAGATTTTGCTTCAGATCCGCGAAATGTCAGGTTGGGACTGTCTTCTGACGGTTTTACTCCTTTTGGTCTTTCGGGATCCCAGTATTCGTGCTGGCCTGTGATTGTTACTCCGTATAACCTACCGCCTTGGATGTGCATGAAGACTCAGTACATGTTTCTAACCGTTATAATTCCTGGTCCGAACAATCCCAAGAGGAACATTAACGTGTACTTACAGCCTTTGATAGATGAGTTGAATCAGTTATGGGAAGTAGGCGCTAACACGTACGATGTTTCCAGGAAGCAGAATTTTCAGATGAAGGTAACCCTTATGTGGACCATCAACGACTTTCCGGCCTATGGAATGTTATCTGGATGGAGCACTCATGGCCGTTTCTCATGTCCGTATTGCATGGACCGTAGTAAGGCTTTCCACTTGAAACACGGCGGAAAGCCGTGCTTCTTTGATTGTCATCGACAATTTCTGCCAAAAGATCATCCGTTCAGAAGGAACAGGAATGCTTTCCGTGCCGGCGTTGTAGAGAAGGGTGATCCACCGCCAAGGTGGTGCGGAGACACGATATGGGAGGAGGTTAAAGATTTTCCAAGTGCTATCGAAGATCCTACAACTGGGTACAAGTGCGATGGATTTGGTAGAGTTCATGACTGGACAAAGAGGAGCATATTCTGGGATCTGCCATACTGGAGTACCAATCTGATCAGACATAATCTTGATGTCATGCATATTGAGAAGAATGTATTTGATAACATAATTAATACTGTGATGGACGTAAAGGGAAAAACGAAGGACAATCCCAAGGCCAGGTTGGACTTAAAAAAAATATGCAAATGCCCTACGTTGCATTTGATACAGCAGAATGGAAAACAGTTCCTTCCGAAGTCAATTTTTTTACTGGACAAGGAGGATAAAGTGAGACTTTGTCGGTGGATCCAGGGCCTAAAATTTCTAGACGAATATGTGTCAAATCTGAGAAGATGTGTCGATCCGAAGGAAAATAAATTGACGGGTATGAAGAGCCACGATTGTCATGTATTCATGGAGAGGTTAATTCCGATTACATTTCGGGAATTCTTACCGCAGGCAGTTTAGGATCCATTGACGGAGCTTAGCATATTCTTCAGGGATCTTTGTTCTAAGAAATTGCTCGTTGATCGTCTAGAAAAGTAAGAGAAGGACATTGCGGTAACACTATGCAAGCTAGAGAGGGTGTTCCCTCCTGGATTCTTCGACTCTATGGAGCATTTGCCGATTCATCTATCCTATGAGGCACGTGTTGGTGGACCCGTCGAATATCGATGGATGTACCCGTTCGAGCGACATTTGAATCACCTAAAAAGAAAGGTAAAAAATAAGGCACGGGTCGAGGGTTCTATTTGTGAAGCCTATGTTCTCGAGGAGATTACAAACTTTTGTTCGATGTATTTCAAGCCTCATGTTGCAACTAATAGAACGAGAGCTTCCAGAAATGACGAGAGAGATCATGAAAGTAATGATACAATACTGAAGGTATTCAATGCTCCAGGAAAGCCATCGGGTAAGATGAAAAAGAGATATCTGAACGATGATGAGCTAAGGGCTGCTCAGGTGTATGTATTACTCAACTGCGACGAGGAGAAAGTAGAGAAACTGGAGGGGTAAGTAATTAATACGTCTATATTATTTTAATAGTGTTAATTATTATACTATTACATTAATTGAACGATGTTGTTTTCAGCATATTTAATGATGATGTGAGGTCGGGTAGGCCACACATAACAGAAGAAGAACTAGAACAAGAAATGAGGCGTTATTTTCCATCATGGTTGAGTGCATATGTAAGACTTGAGAACTCTGTAATTACCTTTTTGTATATGCACTTGATTGAGAATGAGCTTAATTGCTTCTTTCGTGGTATTTAGGTCGATCGTCCATACGCAAGACTTGAGAATGAGTCTATTAGAACGCTAGCCAAGGGACCAATTTATGCTGCAAAAATATGGCCAAGCTACTGTGTTAATGGGTTTAGGTTTAAGTCAACAACTTGCCCGATCAGAGACAACTTTGTGGATCTCGATTCCACCAAAAACAGCTGTTTGTGTATCAGATCTTCGAACTACAAAGATGTTGATGCGGGCAACGATTTCTATGGTGTGTTACGGAAGATTATGGAGCTGACATATAGTTATGGAATAGAGCCTGCTAAGATTGTGTTATTCAGGTGTGATTGGTTCGATCCGATTGAAGGTCAAGGTTGGAAAGTAGACAAGCACGGTCTTGTTGATATAAACTATCGGCGTCGATATCAAGCCTATGAACCATTTGTCCTATCAAGTCAGGCTCAGCTCGTGTACTTCACATGTTATCCTAAACGGGGAACAACAAGGTCGGACTGGTGGGCAGTATGCAAGACCAAAGCTAGAAATACCTTTGAGGTTGACGATATAGCTTATCAACAGGATGAACTGCCTCTTGTAACAAATATTATAGAAGTGGACACGACGGAAGTTTCCTATTACACATCTAATTGTGTAGAAGAAGTAGAATTATCTGAAGAGGAAGATGCAGATGAAAGTGAAGATGCAGAGAAGGAAGAAGAAGAAGAAGAAGTAGATGAGCTAAACGAACTAGATGAATTTTCAGAAGAGGATTAAATCTGTACGTTTGTTTTATAATCATATTTGACACTTTAGTGACACTTCTATCATATAAATCTGTGACACTTCAGTGACACTTTATTGACACTTTTATTGACACTTCAGTGACACTTTTTGACTATGATATTTTTCAAAAATCTGTGATGTCTATTATATAAATATATTTTTTTGTTTTATTGTCATATGTTTTATTGTCAGGTATGACTAGACCATCTGGACGACGCGGAGGATTATATATTAGGCAGCCCCGTCAGCCTCGGGCTGGGGATGGAGAGGGCAGTTCCGTACCCTCATCCTCATCTCCGAGTACGCCAGTGTACCGTTCTGTTCCCGGTCCATTACCGGGACAGGGCAGTTCTAGCAGGTTGGCGACTCCTCCCTCGTCGTCTAGCCTTCCTGTTCCCGGTCCATTACCGGGACAGGGCAGTTCTAGCAGGTTGGCGACTCCTCCCTCGTCGTCCAGCCTTCCTGATCCCGCGTCCAGCATCCCTGATCCCCCGTCTAGCATTCCTACTGTCGATGGCTCTATGGAGGGAGCCCACGCCGATCATATAGAGGACGGCGATCAGACTGATCCTGTCCAGACAGGAGGTGAGAGCGACCCTCCATGCGCTCCCCCGGGCGAGACGCGTATGAAGATTTGGACGGACGGGCCTATGAAGTAAGTTAATTAATTATTATATATTTCTCAAATGATTATATGTACATATATATTCATGAAAAATTATTATTGTATAGATATCGGCCTTCTGCAGTACAGAGACAGCTGGGGACATTTGTGAGACAGAACTATGGTGGGCCTTGGCTCAACTACTCAGATGCTCCCGCAGATAGGAAGGCCTTTTGGTTCGCCCACTTCAAGGTAAAAAATTTGTTTATTTTTAAATTTTAATAATCATTTGTGTATATTATACAACTTTTGTATTTTACTTCTTGTAGAGGACCTATTTCTATCCACCACACCGGGCGACGAGGATCGAGGGCCAATTTTCTGCCGTCATAGCCAAGCTCATCCGTGATGCGATCGACGACCAGAAGCGTCGTGATCGCGCCGGACGTCCGATCCAGGGTTGGATTACGCCAGAGCAGTGGACTGCGATGAAGGCTAGATTCAGCGAGCGCCAGTACCAGGAGCGGTCTAAGAAGGCCAAGGTGGCGCGGTCGAACGCCGGTAAGTGGTGTGGTGGCTCCATTCCGATGACGGAGCATTTTCGTCGTCTGGTACGTTTCATATGACGGACATTAATTTATATATAGTTCGATATAATATTTAATACTAATAATAGATAATATATTTTAACAGGTAAAGAAGGGTGAGGACCCGAACATGGTGACCGTCTTCCTGGTCACCCATCGGAGGGCTGGGGACTTCATTGACGAGAGGGCGACGCAGGCATATGTATGTTCTATTCAACTAATATTAACTGACTATAATTTAGAAAACAGGAAAATAGATATCAATATAGACTTTAGTAAACACTTACACGTTAGCAAACATGTTCTAGGCCGAGTTTGTTCGGCTACAGAAGGAGGCGGCTGATGCTGCTGCTGCTGCTAGTGCGCAAGCAGAGGGAGGGGCTGGTACTTCCTCCCAGTCGCCTGCTGAGCCATCGCCGGACGAGCTCTGGATGACCGCCGTTGGCGGTCTTCAGAAGGGTACGTACTACGGTACGGGATCCTATGGCGCATATTTGGCTTCGGAGTCATCCCGGGCCCCCTCTGTCAGTGCGCAGTCTCCGGCTACGCAGGCGTCGTCACGAGCTGAGGATGTTCGTCGTCAGATCGAGAAGCTGCGTCGAGAGTTGCAGCAGCAGATTTCTGATGCGGTCGAGCGACGATCCGACCCTCCGATCGTCACCGGACGATTTGATGCGGTCGAGCGCAGTATACAGGAGCTGATGAGTCTGCATCAAGCTGCAGCTGCCAACTTGCAGACGCTCACCGAGTCTACGCAGCGCACGGAGCGTAGACAGGTCGAGCTGGACGGATCGCGGAGGAGCCTTTCTCTCTCACTCGCTCAGTATACTGAGAAGGTGGTGAGTACCCTTGCTGCGCATGGTGAGCGACTGCGAGAGCTGGAGCAGGTACGTCCTCCGGGTCCATCGACGGCGCCGACTCCAGATACTGTACTGCCTCCGGCGCCGACTCCAGACATTGTACTGCCTCCTACTACCCCTACGGTACAGCTCACCCAGGAGCAGTATGACTACATTCTATCCCAGTTGCGCGGTAGGGGTCCGCAGTGATTTTATTGGTTTTTTTATGACTTGTATGTATTGGCCCTATGGGCAAATTGTTTATTCATACACTGTTGTTTATACACTTGGTGGGAGACTTTTTATCATCTTTCATTTTTATTTGACTCTATTGGATGTTTGTGAGGATGTGTGTCTGTGATATTTACTTTGCACTGCCTCCTATTTTTATTGTGATATTTACTTTGTGATATCTGCGACGGGATGACAAATATACCTACGCTGGGTTATAAGCGATGATCTGATATACAAAGGAGATGCTGCCGAAATTTTAAACAAATATATTGTGTATTTTTGTTATGATGTGTGTCTGTGTTTACAGTGAATGTGAAATACAGTGTTCGGAACCATCGACAGTTTCGATTACTGTTGTATGTTTTATCTTGGATAGAAATAGCAACAGTTCAGGGTGCACTTCTGAGAGCTTCATTTTCACGTCCTTCACTTTCTCGGACGTCGTAAAGGTTCCCGAGAAGGTGAAGGACGTAAAGAGGAAGCTCTGAGAAGTGCACCATGAACTGTTGCTCTTTCTATCAAAGATAAAACATACAACAGTAAGCGAAACTGTCGATGGTTCGAACACTGCACTTCACACACACTGTAAACACAGACACACAGCATAACAAAAATATCAATTATATTTTTTATTTTTTTAACATTAGCGACGTATAGCGACGTTCTGCGACGTACTGCGACGGCAAATAGACGTCGCTATACGTCGCTAACTAGCGACGTTACGTCGCTCGACGTCGCTAATATACGTCGCTACGTTGCCCACGTGGCCACGTGGATGCCATGCCTCGTCATTATTTATAAACTTTTGAAGCGTCGCTAGTGGTCGCTTTACGTCGCAAAGTTGGCGACGTACTAATACGTCGCTATCTGTCGCTCATTTTGCGACGTCTAGCGATAATTAACTACGCGTCGCAAATAGCGACGTTTGGCGACTAAATTGCCATCTGCGACTTGCCTATAAGCGACGTAGGTTTTTCGTCGCTAAATACGTCGCAAATCATTGTTAGCGACGTATTTCCTGTATTTAGCGACGTCTCCTGACGTCGCTAATCTGGGTTATTTTAGTAGTGATACCGTGCCACGTACAATAGTCATTCCAAACATGTTAAGTAAAATCAAGTTCATGACAAAAGGCGTAAGGATATAAAATGGGCATAAAATATCTAATAAAATATCAAAGTGCAGGGTTATAGAAGAGCCAGGCTTAAAGAAATAAGACCAAAACTACAAGAGCCAATGGGTTAAGCAAAGGGGGTCAGGGGAGCAGCGTACGAAAAGTCACACATGCTGAGAGCAGCGTGGGTGAAAAGTCACGCACGCTGAGAGAGCAGCATAGGTGAAAAGTCACGCACGCTCAAGGGAGCAGTGTACGTGAAAAGTCACGCACACTCAAGGGAGCAGTATGCGTGAAAAGTCACGCACGCTACAGGGATCAGTGTACGTGAAAAGTCATGCACGCTGAGAGAGCAACATAGGTGAAAAGTCACGCACGCTGAGAGAGCAGCATAGGTGAAAAGTCACGCACGCTACAGGGAGCAGCGTAGGTGAAAAGTCACACACGCTAAGAGAGCAGCATAGGTGAAAAGTCACGCACGCTACAGGGAGCAGCGTAGGTGAAAAGTCACGCACGCTGAGAGAGCAGCATAGGTGAAAAGTCACGCACGCTCAAGGGAGCAGTGTGCGTGAAAAGTCACGCACGCTCAAGGGAGCAGTGTGCGTGAAAAGTCATGCACACTCAAGGGAGCAGTGTGCATGAAAAGTCATGCACGCTCAAGGGAGCAGTGTACGTGAAAAGTCACGCACACTCAAGGGAGCAGTGTGCGTGAAAAGTCACGCACGCTCAAGGGAGCAGCGTACGTAAAAAGTCACGCACACTCAAGGAGACACGCTTCCAACAGGAAGCGTACTCAAGCCTGCGTACGCAGCGCTAAAGAGCGCACGCAGTTCAGTGTGCATAAGCTAAACAGCTCTGCACACTGCTCACTGTCTTCTCCAAACAGCAAGAACACCATGGATGAATCCAAGGCTTCAAAGCATCATAACTTGGCCATCCGAACTCCAAATCCAGATTTCCAAAGTTCTAACTTGGGTAGAATTAAAAGCTCTTCCACTTGGAAATACCAAAACCCATGAAAATCCAACTTAAAGAGATCAAACCATGCAAAATCCGAAAATAGAAATAACTTAGATCTAGAGCAAAGGAGACTTCAAATCACAAAACACCAAGTTCTAATGTTGATCACCATGTCCTAATCTAGCAAATAAACTAAGAAAATAGGGCTCTTATGAAGTGGCAAGGTGCACTTGCCTAGGGTTAGGAGAGTTGTGGAGGAAGGAGAAGAAGAAGAAGGAAATTAATGGTGGAAGTTATGAGGAGAGAGAGTGGTAGGTGGGGGTTATAAAGAGGGGGAGTTGTGGTGGGTTGAGGGTGGAGAGTAGGTTAAGGTGTTCCTATGCATAATAAACCAAACCAAACCGAACCAACCCAATAAAACCGAGCCATGCCAAAACCCAAAATACGAGAAATACCGAAATTCCACAAGCTTGAGAAAAATAAAATACATGCCAAAATCCAGATATGAGTAAAAATACGAAATACGGAAAAAATACGAGAAATGAGGGTGACAACTCTACCCACCTTAAAAGAATTCCGTCCTCAGAATTTAATCAAGGAGCTAGAAATTGTCACGACAAGCTACATTAAGCACAGGCAAGTTACACTAAGCAGTTCAATCATGCAATCATACAATGCAAGCAATGAAGGGAAAATGTAAGGCATAAGAAAGACATTATACCTCACGAGTCAAACAGGTAGGGATATCTCGATCGGATGTCGTCCTCACGCTCCCACGTTGACTCACCTAGAGAGTGATGACCCCAAGCAACACGGACTAATTTAATAGTCTTGTTCTTGAGTATCTTCTCCCTCCGGTCCAATATAGACACGGGCCTTTCCTCATACGAAAGGTTGGTACCAACAACCAATTTCGAATGGTCTAGGATGTGGCTCGGGTCCGGGATATACCGTCGTAATTGGGACACATGGAATACATCATGCACCTCACTTAGCGACGGCGGAAGAGCGAGACGATAGGATACATCTCCTACTCGTTCTAGAATATCGAACGACCCTATATACCTAGGACTAAGCTTTCCCCGCACGCCGAAGCGAATGACGCCGCGGTTAGGCGAGATCCTAAGGAATACATGGTCGTCGACAGCAAATTCTAAGGGACGCCAATGAGCATCGGCCCAATGGCGCTGGCGGTCCTGGGCAACTCGGAGGTGATCTCTGACCTTCCTGACCACTTCAACCGTCTGGGAAATCAACTCGGGTCCGAGCATCTGCCTCTCCCCGACATCGTCCCATGCTAGCGGGGATCTGTACTTCCTGCCATAAAGAGCCTCGAATGGTGCTATCTGGATACTGGCCTGATAACTGTTATTGTACGAGAATTCCACCAGGTGCAGATGATTCTCCCATGAACCACCGAAGTCAAGGGTACAGGATCTCAACATATCTTCAAGGGTCTGGATTGTGCGCTCTGATTGACCATCCGTCTGCGGGTGATAAGCTGAGCTGAACTGAAGACGAGTCCCCAAACTCTTCTGCAAGCTGCGCCAAAAGTGTGATGTAAATCTTGAGTCCCTGTCTGAGGTGATGCTGACTGGCACACCGTGAAGCCTGACGATCTGCCTGAGGTACATCTCTGCTAGCTGCGCCGTCGACTGTCCAACTCTGAATGGGAGAAAGTGTGCTACCTTGGTAAGCCTGTCCACAATTATCCAAATAGCATCTCTGTCGGCCGGAGATCTGGGCAATCCGGTCACAAAATCCATGGTTATATGTTCCCATTTCCATTCTGGGATCGGTAAGGGTTGAAGTAGTCCAGCGGGCCTCTGATGTTCAGCTTTAACCTGTTGGCAAACCAAATACCGAGAGACAAACCGGGCTATCTCCCTCTTCATGCCATTCCACCAGAAATGTTGACGGATATCACGGTACATCTTCGTACCACCCGGATGAATAGAATATTGTGAACTGTGGGCTTCTGCCATGACTTCCTGTCTGATATCTCCACTGGGTACACAAAGACGAGTGCCGTGCCGAAGTGTACCATCTTCATGAATACATAACTCTGGCCTTCTTCCTGCTTCACACTCTGCTCTGAGTCGCTGGATCTTGGAATCTGTTGACTGCGCCACCCGGATACTCTCAACTATGCTGGACTGAACCTGTAGACTGGCCATCAATGCCACACTGGTAGGAAGAACCACTTTAATTCCCATCTTCTGAAGATCTGCCAATAATTCTGGTTGCGCCGTCAGGAAATAAACTCCGGCTCTCCTGCTCAATACATCTGCTACAACGTTGGCCTTCCCGGGATGATACTGCAAATCTACATCATAGTCCACCAGTAGCTCGAGCCATCTTCGCTGCCGCATATTAAGGTCCTTCTGGGTGAAAACATACTTCAGGCTCTTATGATCAGTAAAGATCTCCACTCTATCCCCGTACAAGTAGTGTCTCCACAACTTCAAAGCAAATACTACCGCCGCCAATTCCAAGTCGTGGGTCGGGTAATTCTTCTCATGATCCCGTAGTTGACGTGACACATAAGATATTACCTTTCCATGCTGCATTAAGACACACCCCAATCCTCTGCCTGAAGCGTCGCAATAAACTGTGAATCCTCCGGTCCCATCTGGAAGGGTGAGAATGGGAGCCGTTAACAAACCTCGCTTTAACTTCTCAAATGATTCCTGACACTCTGCTGTCCAAACAAACGGCACATCCTTGCGGGTCAACTGGGTCATCGGCGCTGAAATCCTTACGAAATCTGAAACAAACCGCCGGTAGTAGCCGGCCAATCCAAGGAAACTGCGAACCTCTGCCACTGAGCTGGGTACCGGCCATGACTCGATAGCCACAATCTTCTGGGGATCCACTTCCACTCCTCCTCGGGTAATGATGTGACCCAAGTACGAAATGCGATCAAGCCAGAACTCGCATTTACTGAACTTGGCGTACAACTGATGCTCCCTAAGCGTCTGAAGGACGACTCTGAGATGCTGCTCATGCTCTGCTTCACTCTTGCTGTAGACCAGGATGTCATCTAGGAACACGATCACAAACTGATCCAAGTAAGGCATGAAAATACGATTCATGAGGTCCATGAATACGGCCGGCACATTGGTCGCTCCAAAGGGCATAACAAGGAACTTCCAATGTCCATACCTCGATCTGAATGCTGTCTTCGGGATGTCCTGCTCTTTGACTCTGATCTGGTGGTATCCTGACCGCAAGTCGATCTTCGAGAACACTGAAGCCCCTCTGAGCTGATCAAACAAGTCATCTATCCTCGGAAGAGGGTATCTGTTCTTGATTGTCACCGAATTCAAGGTACGATAATCAACACATAGCCTGGAAGTACCATCCTTCTTTTTCACAAGAAGCATCGGGGCTCCCCAAGGCGATCCGCTTGCACGGATGAATCCCTTGGTCCTGAGTTCTTCAATCATCTTATATAAAATCTCTAACTCTGAAGGCGCCATTCTGTAAACTCGCTCTGATACTGGTGCTGTCCCGGGAATCAATCTATAGTGAACTCAATCTTCCGCTCTGGCGGCATCCCTGGAAGCTCTTCTGGAAAGACATCTGGAAACGCTTCAACTATCCGGGGTAACTGCACTGCTGCTACTGCCATCCGCAATGCTGGGGAAGATGGCTCCACTGCGTCTCTAGAAAATGAAAACTCTGGCTCGCCGGGGATACTAAAGACAACTCTGCCAATATGGCAGTCTATCCTAGCATACTGGTTCCTCAACTAATCCATGCCTAGGACTACATCATAGTCTGCCATAGAAAACTCTATGAATCTAGCGGGGAACTCCTTACCGCTAACTACGATCCGACACGAGGAAAACACTCGATCTACTCCCACAAGACCATTACCAGTAAGTATATTGAGCCTCACTGATAATGACTCAGGCTCCAATCCTATCCGTGTCGTGAATTATGCAGACATAAATGAATACGATGCACCAGAATCAAACAATACCGAAGCTGGAAAGGAGTTGACGAGAATAGTACCTGCCACTACCTCACCTGGTTCAACTTCTTCTTCCATAGCCATCATCATGGCCTGACCTTGTCCTCTGGCTGCTGGTCCCCTCTGCTGGAAACCTCTCTGTCTATTCTGGGTCTGAGCTTGGGCTTGTGCATACTGCTGGGGGTGTTGTTGCTGGAATGCCTGGGACTGAGGCGGCAAGGGCCTCGAAGACTGATACTGCTGCTGCTGAACTGGTGCTGGGGCCGGTCCTCTCACCGAAGAGCTAGAAGGGTTGGATGCTGACGAACCACCCCTATTCGGGCAAGCCCCTATCCTATGATCTGCTGCTCCACAAGCTAGGCACAATCCCTGCGCCCTGCGACAATCTGCCACCACATGCCCTGGCTTCCCGCAATGAGAACATCCCATCGCGGAAGTCTGCTTCTGCTTCTGCTGCTGCGGGTACGTCGGGGTCGAATGCTGAACCGACGTTACTGAGGCCGCCCGCCTCGGAGTTCCAATGGTCAATCCCCTAGCTGCCGGGGCTGGAGCTGATGATTGGTGCATCTGACTATGGGACCGCTTCTTGCTTTCGGTCCTATCCACGATCCTCTGGGAGGTATACTCATGCCTCCTAGCTGCTCTCAAGACTGCATCGAACGTCTGGTGCTCGAACTGCTCAACCGCCAACAAGATCTCCAAATGCAGTCCCTGCTCGAGCTCAGTTGCCACCAAGGTGGGGGCAAACCTACTCAGCCTAGAAAACTCCGATGCATAACTGTCGACTGTTCTGCCTCCTTGCTTCAAGTTGGTAAATCTGGTCTGCAGGTCGTACCGAGCCACAGCATCAAAGTACTTCATCTGGAATCTCTTCCTAAATACTGCCCAAGCAATGGGTGCCACTAATCCCATGGCCTGCGCCGCCCACCAATTGCGAGCTAAATCCAACAACTGCAGGCGTACCACCGCCACCTTCTCATTCTCGGGTGTCCTAGCTGCTTCCAGAATCACCTCGGTATCCTGAAGCCATGCATCCGCGGCAATCGCATCCTCGCTGCCGTCGAAGAAAGGAGGGTTCAAGCGCTTGAAACTGTTGGCCGCCTGGTTCCCTGGATGTCCACCTCGGGTCAAAGCATCTTGAACTGTCTGGTGCAGGGCGTCGCTTCGACGATCCTGGGAAGCTATCAAAGTTCTGATGAGGCCTACTAAGGAAACATCATCTGGCCCTGCGGGCTGGACGGGCCGAACTGGTGACTCTCCTCTAGTAGGCACAACTTTGGAGGCTACCCCGGAATGCTGGGCTTGATCTCCAGGTTGCTGCTGATCCGCGGGATGTGCTCCACCTCGTCGATCGGTTGGACCAGGTACAGTGCCGCTGAAGAAGATGACACAGGGAACAATAAGGAAAGGACCAGGACAGATCAACGACATAAGCACAGGATCAGGGCAAGAATCCAGGGATTCAGAGGATACGAACAGAGATCAAGGACGAGTACTGATTGAGACATCTATCTGGTAAACCCCCACACATCTTGATTTACAAGACCTGCATGGGCCACCACTTAAACCATGTCACGCCCCAGAACCAGAATACTGGAGAGCGGGAGCAGACATAGCCAGCTACGTATATTGAAATGGAAACCACCTCGATATACGGTCACGGCTGTCTAGATATGTGAGGGTTTTCTACAAGCCAACAGTCTCTTATGGTCATGAACAAGCCTAGTGTCTCAATCACCACAAGTAAGTAAAGTCGCAAGATGTATGATCATTAAATATACAATAATAAGGCGTCCCAAATATTACATATTCAGCTGATCATGAAGCTAGTCGTTACAAAATGTTAGGACTAGCAAGAGTTTAGTCATACATGATCAACCCTAGGATTTGTCAATCATGTTTACAGCCCGTAGGCAGACAGTAAATAAAAGTGCTCCGAGCTAACAGGTGCTCGTCGGCTAAACACCTCAAAAGAATAATTTTTACAATAGAGTGAGCGAAACAAAATAGAAAACCCACTCTTGGCCCGGATTCCGTATAGTGTTCACCATTGGGCTGGAAGCTTGGTAGATCCTCGGGAGCTGCTCCGAAATCTGGCCACACAAAACCAGCTGGGTCAACCCCAGAAAGAGCAAGTGCCACAAGGGGGCCACGAAATAAGAACAAAAGCCAGCAATCAGCACAGAAAATCTAATATTAAAACTAAAATTACGAAAACATGTCAGGATGATATACGACAAGATAACCATGGAACTATTCTGATAACCAGGTTACAACCCGTAAACCAAACAAGGACCGGGGTTGTAACCCTTCGTCTGAACAGAACTTGGTTTCCTACCATTTATCGGCAAGATAAGTAATGTAAGTAATCAAGACAGGAAGCAATCTTGAATGGGATCAAGACATGACTAGACTGGTTATACCTCATTCAATCAATCACGGCCAAGCAGATCCTACGGCTTACTACTTTAACTAACTAGGGTTATCACAGGCCTAATTACTAACAAGATGCAGTGAGATTGTTCCACAGCCACAAGCCCTGCAGACCATCCAGGTTACCCAGGTCGAAAGTTAGGGGTTGAATTCAGGTGGGTACATCGCCCAGAAGACAAATATACCCTTAGGTGACTTTGAGGGTGCAACACGCGACGGTGTGCTGGAAATGTGCCCTACTCGACGGCAGGCTACAAATCCCTAGAGCGCCCAGGTAACGGGATTGCATGTAGCTGTGTCATCTCTTCATGACTACTGTATTATTCTAGTTATTAGCCTTAATCCATTTTAGTAGGTACTCCTGACCGTGGTACTCAGGAGTCCCATCCTAGACATGATGCAAGACAGGACAAGTAGATTTAACAATCAAGCAAGAAAGAACCACCCACGGTGTCAAGGCAAGTCAAGTTAAGTTATCAAGATAAATCATGTCAGGGTACTTGTCAGGAGTGCGCCACGACGGGCCACTATCAGGTCAGGTTGGTCATGTCAGGAGTGCACCACCACGGGTCACTGTCGTGTTATGCTAGCTCCTTGTCATACCGTGCCACGTACAATAGTCATTCCAAACATGTTAAGTAAAATCAAGTTCATGACAAAAGGCGTAAGGATATAAAATGGGCATAAAATATCTAATAAAATATCAAAGTACAGGGTTATAGAAGAGCCAGGCTTAAAGAAATAAGACCAAAACTACAAGAGCCAATGGGTTAAGCAAAGGGGGTTAGGGGAGCAGCGTACGAAAAGTCACACATGCTGAGAGCAGTGTGGGTGAAAAGTCACGCACGCTGAGAGAGCAGCATAGGTGAAATGTCACGCACGCTCAAGGGAGCAGTGTACGTGAAAAGTCACGCACACTCAAGGGAGCAGTGTGCGTGAAAAGTCACGCACGCTACAGGGAGCAGTGTACGTAAAAAGTTACGCACGCTGAGAGAGCAGCATAGGTGAAAAGTTACGCACGCTACAGGGAGCAGCGTAGGTGAAAAGTCGCGCACGCTGAGAGAGCAGCATAGGTGAAAAGTCACGCACGCTACAGGGAACAGCGTAGGTAAAAATTCACGCACGCTGAGAGAGCATCATAGGTGAAAAGTCACGCACGCTACAGGAAGCAGCGTAGGTGAAAAGTCACGCACGCTGAGAGAGCAGCATAGGTGAAAAGTCACGCATGCTCAAGGGAGCAGTGTACGTGAAAAGTCACGCACACTCAAGGGAGCAGTGTGCGTGAAAAGTCACGCACGCTACAGGGAGCAGTGTACGTGAAAAGTCACGTACGCTGAGAGAGCAGCATAGGTGAAAAGTCACGCACGCTACAAGGAGCAGCGTAGGTGAAAAGTCACGCACGCTGAGAGAGCAGCATAGGTGAAAAGTCACGCACGCTACAGGGAGCAGCGTAGGTGAAAAGTCACGCACGGTGAGAGAGCAGCATAGGTGAAAAGTCACACACGCTACAGGGAGCAGCGTTGGTGAAAAGTCATGCACACTGAGAGAGCAGCATAGGTGAAAAGTCATGCACGCTCAAGGGAGCAGTGTACGTGAAAAGTCACGCACACTCAAGGGAGCAGTGTGGGTGAAAAGTCACGCATGCTCAAGGGAGCAGTGTACGTGAAAAGTCACGCACACTCAAGGGAGCAGTGTGCGTGAAAAGTCACGTACGCTCAAGGGAGCAGTGTACGTGAAAAGTCACGCACACTCAAGGAGACACGCTTCCAACAGGAAGCGTACTCAAGCCTGCGTACGCAGCGCTAAAGAGCGTACGCAGCTCAGTGTGCGTAAGCTAAACAGCTCTGTACACTGCTCACTGTCTTCTCCAAACAGCAAGAACACCATGGATGAACCCAAGGCTTCAAATCATCATAACTTGGCCATCCGAACTCCAAATCCAGATTTCCAAAGTTCTAACTTGGGTAGAATTGAAAGCTCTTCCACTTGGAAACACCAAAACCCATAAAAATCTGACTTAAAGAGATCAAACCATGTAAAATCCGAAAATAGAAATAACTTAGATCTAGAGCAAAGGAGACTTCAAATCATAAAACACCAAGTTCTAATATTGATCACCATGTCCTAATCTAGCAAATGAACCAAGAAAATAGTGCTCTCATGAAGTGGCAAGGTGCACTTGCCTAGGGTTAGGAGAGTTGTGGAGGAAGGAGAAGAAGAAGAAGAAGAAAATTAATGGTGGAAGTTATGAGGAGAGAGAGTGGTTGGTGGGGATTATAAAGAGGGGGAGTTGTGGTGGGTTGAGGGTGGAGAGTAGGTTAAGGTGTTCCTATACATAATAAACCAAACTAAACCGAACCAACCCAATAAAACCGAGCCATGCCAAAACCCAAAATACGAGAAATACCGAAATTCCACAAGCTTGAGAAAAATAAAATACATGCCAAAATCCAGATATGAGTAAAAATACGAAATACGGGAAAAATACGGGAAATGAGGGTGACAGCCGACTTCGTCGACTCGTAACTCCACCGTCGCAGCTCTATTTGGTGTGACACTAGTTCCTGTGCTTAGCTGGTATAACCCTCTTCCTGTCCCTTAAGTTTTGTTTCATTGTGAGCACGTTTGGTTGGTTGAATTTGACGCCAAAGTTGGCCGTTCGAATTCGTAATTTCCGACTTAAAAAATTCTATTTTTGAACCCGAGACTCCGGATTCAATTTCTGACACCACCAGTAGAATCATGGCATTGTTCTGGCACGATTTCATATGACGGTTGCTTGATTTGGAGGACGTGAGCCCTGGCACGTATTTTGGTGCAAAGCGGATCCCACAGTCCTAGTCAACGGGTCACTTTGAGATCGGCTCATCGGAATCCAATTCCGGATATAACGTTGAGTTCGTATCATCATTCTGGACTCGTTGACCTATAATTTGCTAAGTTTTGAAGACATTGGCTTCAACACGCATTTTGGTGCAAATCGGATTCCAAATGTCCGGGTCAACGTGTCATTTTGAGATCGGCTCATCGGAATCCAGTTCCGGATATACCGTTGAGTTCGTGTCGTCATTCTGGACTCGTTGACATATACTTTGTTTGATTTAGTGGACTTTAGATTTGACACGTATTTTCGTGCAAATCGGATACCGATATCCAGGTCAACGGACCATTTTGTGATCGGGTCATCGAAATTCCATTTTGGACATATCGTTGGGTTCGTATCATTATTCTGGATTTGTGGACATATAATTTGCTAGATTTTGTAGACTTCTATCTTAACACATTTTTTTGGTACAAAGTATCCAACGACGGACATCATTTTGACCCGAAATTACCATCACTACAACAAAAATATCTTTTAATGACGGCTAAAAAGCGTCATTAATTACAAACCATGACGCTTTTTTTTTCTAATCCAAGCATTATGAAAACGGGTGTTATAAATGTTTTTAAAAGCGTCCTAAATAATTCTTCCAAAACCATCATTAATAGGTTGAATTTCTACTACGGTTTATTTTTCAAAGCGTTATGAATAGATGATCTGTATATGGTCATTGTATCTTATTTATAACGCTCTATACTGCATGTTATATATTACATTACAAACACTGCTCAATTCAATTCGAAAACAACTACTTTGAACCATATTCATATATTGAAATGTAATATAAAGTACCATTCTTCATTTCAGTGTCTCAAAATAGGGTACATCAACATCTCACAGATATAGAGTACTTAAGCTAGCTACATTTGATTGTCTCAAAATAGAGTACTTTAGCATATCAATTAAGACCAAATTACTGAACGAGCAGATGTATGGTATACCATCCTTGAACAAGCAATAGCAAGAGAAACATGCTTGACATCATCTTGATGCATCACTAGATCTGCTCCTCATTCCTCTCCCTTATGTTAGAGATACCCTTCCAAAGTACAGCCACATGATCCTTTGGAACTATTTGCAACAGAACTGCATATCAATTGAGACCAATATAAGCATTTGGAGGTATGGAAAAGAAGCAAGAAACTCCAATGTCTTAAAATTTTGTTTTGAGTTCATAAGCATATATAACAGAATTTTTTGTATAAAGCAGCCTCGAACTGGACTAAGTTCTAAAATATTTGTATCTTGTATTTGTAACCATGTTGTGCAAACATAAGTAGTAGGTTCCCTCCTCCCTAAATTCTGCTCTGTTGGTTGTCCCTTCTGTTTTCCTTCACCTTCTTTATTACTTGTTCTGCTTCTTCTACTTGTTTTGGTTTGTATCTTTGTTTCCAGTGAAACTTAAAATCTGACATTAATAGGTAATGTGTTCATCTCATAATTATCATATATATATATCTTTGTTTTAATTGTCATTGTCATATCTGCTTTAGCTGCAACTTGAAACCTCTTTATGAATAAGAGCTTCTAGCTATTAAACTGAGAAGAGAGTACTAACTTAATAGGTTCAACATTATACATATACATGAAAAAACTTTTGGATGATCTATGCAGTACAATTTCATAAATGCAAATAACTAAATCAACAGAAATATTCGAGCAATACCAGGCTTAAGGTCACGGTGGAGATAGCCTCGCTGGTGAATGTAAGCTAGAGCATAAAATATTTGAAAGCACCAATTCCTGATTTTGGTCTCCAAAAAATGTTTCTTCCCTGTCTTTCATTAACTCGTAGAGATTGCATTCCTCATACAAAGTACAAACAAGATGTTAGAAAAGCAACGTTAGCTTAATAAATCAGAACACATCATACTGCAAAGTATAAAAAAGCATTCATACCATGTACTCAAAAAAGAAAAATAGTATGTTATTTTCTCTTATAACCTCCTTAAGCATCACGATATTAGGATGGTTTATCTTCTAGAGAGTCTAAAATACAAAAAAAGAGAGCCTCAGGTACAATTAAAGAAGACGAATGCAAGATAGTATTCATGTCTTCCAATGTACCTTTACTTCCTTAGGATTCAAGCACTCCTTCCAAGAAAAATACTTTCTCTTGATTTTCTTGACCGCGACCTATAAAACACAGTATAAGTATATAGTGAAAAAGATGCTCTAGTATACTGGCATTGACCGAAAACAATTTTTCAATAGAGATAACATCATACAACTTCACCAGTTTCTTTATTGATTGCTTGCCACACATTCCCGAACGTCCCCTCGCTAACTTCTTTAATTATCTTAAATCTTTAGGAGGGTAATTAAATAATTGTTACATATTATCTAGCAACTTCCATTCGAAAAATAACCATAGTGGGGGAACCAAATACCTTTCCATTCTTTCAGATGGAGCTATAAGCACAAGACCATGTCCTTGTCTATGAAAAGAATGCTGTAGTACAAGTATCAGGCATATGATCCTATTTTTTCATCACGGCCATACCCATGATTTTGCAACCATCTTTCTTAATGCAATATACCTTCAAAGCTCCCAACTAAAGTACATAAACAAGCATATTAGTAACTTGAGGACTTCTCCGAAAAACAGTTGCCAAGGAATATGCGCTTATAGTAACTTGAGGACTTCCTGATTCGGTCATTACAAACAACAATGAAAAAGAAAAGTTGCTTGGTACCAGATTAGATTGCGGAGAGAACATAGATGGCTTTATACGCTTTGAATCAAAGTTTATCCATCAAATGACAGATTTTAGCATAGAACTGTTGCACTAAAGGCTCGATATCTAAGTATCTATGCAGGGTATTACCAAATACAAGTATGAAAATCTTGCTAGAAAGTATGTTGCAGATATAAGATTTTAAATCCGTAATCAAGCCAAACTCTCAAACTTAGTTTAATCAAGTGTGAGAAATTTTGCAAGGAATAATAGCAGAAAATCTGTTGATACTAAACCAAGAACAAATTCTTGATCTCCAAACAATTTACAGATTATCAAGCCCTTAATATTGGGATATAGATGTGTAATTATTATATTTATTACTATGCAGAGAAGAAACCCCAAAGAAGCAAACTAAAATAAAATTATCAGGGATTCATTTCAACAATAAATTTGGAAAGATGTCTTAGATCAACAAACTCTTTGGTCCCAACTACGGCTTTCTCTAGGTATATGACTCAAAGACCCCCTTTTTCTGGTTTACACAAATAAACCATGGCAGTAAGCAAACAGAGCTAACAGGGGAGTCAACTATTAAGATCTTTAGCATAGAAAGACGATTGAGAGAGAGAGGAGGCCAGGCGTGAAAGAAGGAAGCCTTACTTGTAGAGTGGATCATCTGAGTAGGAGTGACGATCCACGGAACCGGGCCGAGAGCGGCCTCTATGCCCTTGGCCAACGAGATTATGATGGGGATGCTGATCCTCTCCATCCAGTACCTGCTGATCTCCTCGAACACCTCCCTCATCTCCGTCGACGAAAGCCAGTTCACCACGACGTCCGCGTCCCACATGGCCTCCTGCAGGTTGGTCACCACCTTCACGGGGCACAGCGACGTCTCGATCATGTTCAGGCAGAACCCATCCCTCAGTATCTCGTCCGTGTACAGTGTCCGCTCCTCGAGCTGAGCCTCAACTACTTCAGGTACGTGCACCTGCGTATCAGCCGCCGCAGTACTTCCTCCCTCGAGTTTATCACCTCGAACAGCTGCTCTACGGTAGCCTACAGGACATATATCAGTTGTTTATTTTAAGTTCATAGTTCATATCAACATATATTACTTATTTCTATCATTAGATAAATTTAGAATGGTGACATAAGAGATCCGAACGAGTGATTGTAGACCAATATTTATATATATGTTTATACCACGTACATATGAAGTTGGTCCATTGATCAATCCGACAAGAAACTTATATGAGGAAGCAACTCCATCACAATTATATATCAGAAAAAAGTTAACTTAATGGTTTCATCTGAACGAATAACTTGTTTCATGCACCAAATGATGCAAGTCTCCAAAGAAAAAAGAGAAAAGTACAGATCAATGAAGAATGAAATAAAGTAAGAAAAAACTAATTTTTTCCTTCGCTTGTCCTCATGCTTTGACTCTTTGTATATATGAAGTGATCACCATCATCACCTTTTCTAGCTAGGTTTATATTTCTGGTGACTAATTTTTCTTAAAAATTACGCATACCTAGATCTTGTCACGAAACCGGTCGTAGCCGTCCTGCAGGAGGGTGGCGAAGACGCTGCCCCAGGCGCCCGTGCCGATGCCGACGATCTTGAGCGGGTTGCCCGCCGGCTTGCCGAGGAGGCCACGGAGCTCATCGAGCTTAGCTTCAGCTGCCCCTGCGGTACCGGAGCTACGGAGGGATCCAGAAGAAACCTTAGTATATAGATTCTCCTATAGGAATACATCGATCAGAAAAACCTAATTTTCGAAGAGAAACCCTAATTTAAGAAAAATGAGGAGAGGGACAAACCATAATTTTGACAAGTACGCCCTTCTTCTCGAGCGTGCGAGTGACGAGAGTCTCCAAATCCATCATCTCTCGAGCGTAATCCATCATCTCTCGGCGAGTTGGGGAGTTGGGGAGCGGGGGTAGAAGGAGAAGGAGAAGGAGAAGGAGAAAGAGGGAGGATGAGGGATGGGTTTTTTCTGAAGTGCGGGAGAAGTACGGGGGAGTGGAGGTTTTAACTTAAATTTTGGTGCTTTTTTTTCATGACGCTCGTATGACTGAAAGACTATCAATAACGTTTATACTGGACGCCATCATAGAATGGAGTCTTGCTGAACTTTGATGATGCTTCTTTATCAGCCGTCATGAAATCAACTTATCAAGCGTCATTAATATATAGGTCTTTTTGTTGTAGTGCATTTCGCCCCTGTGTCTAAATTTGACTTATGGGTAGGCTATCCAAGCTAATTTGACCATTCTGGACACATTGGTGATATTTGTTTTATCATCCGACGACATCTGTAGATTTTTTCTTATGTATCATCCTTAAATTATAATTAATTATTATTTTTAGTATATATTTATATGCTTGGTTTTTGTGAAACTCTAAAGTGATCCTTGTGTTTCTAAGGACCCTAAGTGTTGGTTTAGATATAGTGTCACCCAACATTGGACTTTTATGCTAGGCCACCACTTAGCTAGTGTCCAGTTAGGAGTCGTGTCATACCACTAGTGTAAAATCTTGAACATAGTTTAGAGAATGAGATTGTGTATCATTTTGACAGGACACCGGACATCTATATCTTCATACTCGTATTCTTGCTTTGCTCGAGGCGAGTACCCCTACAAACTTTATTTTTGCTGTATATGATAATGAATTGCATATGAACCATATTAATACAGTGATTTAAACTAAAAATCGTATCTTACATGTTTCTATATATCTAGCGTATGCTTCACTTGTTTTAATTATACCGCTCTCAGGATCTTTAACATGTTTTTAATTATACTGCACTCAGGATCTTCCACATGTTTTAAACTGCACTCGGTACCTACCATGTTTTTATACTGCTCTCAGTACCTACCATGCTTATACTGCTCCTAGTATCTTTCACATATTTTATATTGTTTTCGTATCTCTCACATGTTAGAATCTGGGTTATAAGGAAATTGATAGTTGAGTACGTGATCATGCCCCCTTCTCCCGTACGTATATACCGAGCAAGATTGATATTTTATATGTATACCTGGTCGTAGGCGTACCAACTGTATCTGTACGTATGTATAGCTATCGCTTGTTTACTTGTACGGAAGTACATTTTATATACTTGTACCATAGTACATTTTATACCTATTGACGATCACGTACCTGCTCCAGTTTTAACTTTAGATATACATGTGTCGCCATGACAAATGTATTCCTGACATGATAGATTTGTGATATGACATGATTGTGATACGACATGAGATATGACACGATTCTTATTTATTACATCTCTTTTCATTCCATGCTCAGTATGTTTAGTTTGTAGAATCAGTACTTGCTCCCGTCCTGACAGGATAACGTTGTAGGCATACTTTCGGAGGAAGATTTGCTCTGTGATCTTTTCTGTGGACCCACTACAGAGGACCAGGCTTTTGCTCCCGAGAAAGTCCCCGCAGGGAACCTCGCTTGGTAGTCTCGCTTAGATTATTTTTGGCTTAGTTATTGAACTGTTTAGACTATATCTTGTAGTCACTGGACTTTGTCTCCAGTTTGATACTTTGGAAGTGTATTATTAACTCTGTACTTACTTTACTTTCGCTTATAAATACTGTGTTGTGATGAACCTTTTAAATGTGATATTAGAACTGTGAGCAACTTAGATCCTTTATTGTCTATTCTTAGAACAACTTACTATGCTTTAACCAACCGTAGGCTGGACATGGCTCAGCCCGGCCTAACAATTTGGGTAGCGGGTCGTGACAGGTGGCGCAAGGGTTGGGCGCAGCCTAGGGTTTAGATTTTTTTTTCTTCTATTACTCTCTTTGTTCCTATGGTATATAAACGCATGCGTGCGTTTGGAAGAATAGGGGGCTCAGGCTAGATGGGCTACTGTTTTTACGGGAACAGTAGCAGTTCAACCCTTTTTTCTCTTTTTCCTTTCTACTAAGGGTTGTTTACAATTGTGTGGTTTATAATTATTCATAAAATAGACACACACACACACACACACACACACACACACACACACACACACACATATATATATATATATATATAATAATAATTTTAGCTTACTAAAATTTTATGAAGTATGTATATGATACTTCATAAAATTTTAATAAGCTAAAATTATTATTATTATTCTTATTATTATTATATATATATATATATATATATATATATATATATATAATCACACAAAAATATTAAATAGATTCATAGAAATTTCCTAGAATCCCAAAATATTATATAAAAATCATTTTAAGAAAAGTTGTAAAAATACATCTACTACTACATTTAATGTAGCAATTATCTGCTACTACTAATGCATAGCAAAATCATCAATTAAATACACAGTTACCTTAAAATATATAAAATCAAATTCCTAAAACAAATATAATCATAAAATATTTTTCTGACATATAATGCAGCATTTTACCTACTACTATTATCAAATCCTAGTATAATGCAACTTATTTAAATAAGTAAAAATAATACTATAAAAATATTATATATATATATTTTTTTCGTGCCCATAGGGCATGGTTCATTTAAGGTATTCCCCCTCAAAATCTTGGACCCCCAATTTTAAACGAACAATAATAATTATGAGGTCCCCATCAAAATATTAAATCCCAACCACTGCTGGATGTGAATTTTCTTTGGATTCCCCATAAAACCCCACTCTCAATAATGCTCATCCACAACCATTATGAGTGCAAACCCCACTCTTTGGATTCCCCATAAAACCCCACTCTCAATAATGCTCATCCACAACCATTATGAGTGCAAACTCCACTCTTTAGATTCCCCATAAAACCCCACAACCGTTGATTCACCAAGATTAAATCCCAACCACTCTTTATCTTGGCACAGTCAGCCCTAGGATTCAAAAACCTTTGTGTTTTGTTTAATAGATATATATATATATATATATATATATTAAAAAAAATATATATATATATATATATATATATATATATATATATATATATATATATATATATAATTCTCAACAAATTTAGGGAGTTTACAACGTTCTACATAGGATTTGCATCCTCACAGTCTAATAACATGATATAAAATAAAGTAAAGCACGGTCTACGGGTCTTATCACACATCTACTCGGTACTTCCCCGCCCCGCCCCGCCCCAACAAACAAGAAATAGCATGATATGAACAAAATCCAAGATGTGCTATCTGTAACTTCACCTTTTCTAAATCAAAGAATTGGTCATTTCTTTTTTATTATGATTATTTATTTTTTATATATTATTAAAATAATGTTTGTTTATAATTTATTCATTTATTTTTGAATAGTTTTATCTTATTTAAATAATTTGTCTAATCAGTCCAGCCCATGGGTTTGATTAAACCATAAAAATCAAACTTCTATTTGACAGTCCATATATTGGGCTGGGCCATATTGATTGGTTTGAGTCAGGTTGGGGTTAAGAGCATCTCCAACCCTATTGTGAGTTTGGAAAAAATGGTTGCCACAGAGGAATGACAAGCATTTTTTTCAAAAGTACTTCTCCGAAGAAAATGTGAAATAAATTGTGAAGTTGACATGGCAATGACATGGCAAGGAGAATATAAAGTTGGTTGTCTAGATTTAGAGCATCTCCAACCCTATTATGAGTTTGGAAAAAATGGTTGCCACATAGGAATGACAAGCATTTTTTTTCAAAAGTACTTCTCCAATGCAAATGTGAAATAAATTGTGAAGTTGACATGGCAATGACTTGGCAAGAAAAATGTGAACTTGGTTGTCTAGATCTAGATAATGCACTTCACAATGACTTTATGTCCACATCATCAATTATGAATAAAAATATATATAAAAAGAAGAAGTGAAAAAGTTGCCTTGGAAGTTGAAAAAAAGTAATTTTATTGTCTTCTCAAACTTTTGCATTGGAGAATACTTTTTTATCTCATTGTCTTGTGTGAATATCATCTTGCCACATAGGAAAGACATTGTCTTGTGCCTCATGCCACATAGGATTCACAACATAAAACAAGACAATAGGGTTGGAGATGCTCTTAGAGTATCTCCAACCCTATTGTCTTGTTAAGTGTTGTGAGTGTTAGGTGGCTCCTATGTGGCATGAGCCACAAGACAATGTCTTATTTATGTGGCAAAATTATATCTCAAAACACAATGAGATAGAAAAACTCTCTCCAATGCAAAAGTATTAAGGAGACAATAAAAAGTATTTTTTTCCAACTTCCAAGGCAACTCCTCCACTTCTTCAACTTTTTTATAAATATTTCTATTCATAATTGATGATGTGGAGACAAAGTCATTGTGAAGTGCATTGTCTAGATCTAGATAACCAACTTCACATTCTCCTTGCCATGTCATTGCCATGTCAACTTTATGTTTTATTCTACATTTGCATTGAAGAAGAATTTTTGGAATGAAAGTTTGTCATTCCTATGTGGCAACCATTTTTTCTAAACTCACAATAGGGTTGGAGATGCTCTTAGACAATGCACTTCACAATGACTTTATGTCCACATCATCAATTATGAATAAAAATATAAAAAAAGAAGAAGAAGTGAAAAAGTTGTCTTGGAAGTTGAAAAAAAAGTAATTTTATTGTCTTCTCAAACTTTTGCATTGGAGAACACATTTTCATCTCATTGTCTTGTGTGAATGTCATCTTGCCACATAGAAAAGACATTGTCTTGTGGCTCATGCCACATAGGATTCACAACACAAAACAAGACAATATGGTTGGAGATGCTCTAAAACCCATTTGAACTGAGACTTCAAACATAGGTCTTTCTTCTCCTTTAATGTCAAAGTGGCGCTCGGCCGATGAAAGAGTGGAGACGCGCTCGACGACTGTTCAACCCGTCAAATGTTCCAGCGACTTCCAAAGAATTCCATCTCCACCAACTTACCCAGGCCATCTCCATCGTCATTGTCTCCATCTACTTAGTGTCGCCGATCGCCACCATCCGTCGCTAACCGCCAGCCCCACCATCTAGCCTATAAATAAAGCCCCTCTACACCTTTATCTCTATTTCTATTAACGCAAGCGAAGACCTGCCCAACTTTCACTCTGATCTCCCTTTTCCTCTTTGGCGCTTGAGTTCGCATCCATGGCGAGCACTAGAGCTCCTCGGTAAAGTCATAGTGACCTTCGTCTCTGATTAATGGTGAGTCCACTCCTTCTTCTATCAGATTCGTCTATTAGTTCTTCGATATGTGTTTAAAGTTATTGTGCCATGGTTCGTTTCAGTGCACTATCTCTGCCACTGATCAGTAATGGCGACGTTCCCTGGTGAGGCTTGATCGTTATCAAAATGGGACTGATCAGTCGATTGTTGGACAATTCATGCTCGATGAATCGATTGGGTTCCTTCTCGAGATCAGTTGGTAAGTGATCTCATCTCTTCCTTTTTGGAATTGTTCAACTAGTTTTGTGATCTGGCATTTCCATACTGGTTTCTGTAGTGTACCGATCTGTGGATTATAAGGGGATTAAGTTGGGATTTAGATTGTGTGCTCAGTGTGTAATTTTCCTCCATTTCTAATTGATTTTGTTCAATAGATCTTCTTAGAATTTCAAGTGAATTTCAATAATCGAATTCCTTGTTTTTGTATGATATGTGTTCAATGTAATGCTGAACTAGACTTGCCATCTGTTCTGGACACACCTAACCGTGTCCAATTCGGAGAGTGGCCAGGAACTTACATTCCAGTAGGTTGCTTCCTTGATCCTACTTCTATATGACACGATGAAATAGTTTTTTTGTGCATGACATGTCTTTGTGTCTATACTTGGACATGAAGCAAATAGCTGTGTAAAATGACACTATACTGGATATCCAAAGTGATGGAGGGAACACTGTGTGGATTCGAATTTAAAGACTCTGTGTCTAGATGTCAAATGTGGGATTATGATTTCAGAGAAAGCAGTTGGTGAATTGTGAAAGAACAGAGATTGGACTGCAAGGGCTTGGGCTTTTATCTTAATTAAGTGTTGTTTTTTAATCCAGGGCTGACCTTATATTAGGTGATTAGTTGTTACCTATATTATCTTGGGTTCGACCCAATAGTTAGCATGGATAATATATGATAGACTTGCTAGCTTTAATTAGTAATGTTATTGTGATTAGATCATTTGTAAATTACTAATGGTGGAATTAGGAGATCACACTAGGTTTAGAGGTATTTAGAATGTTTCTAAATCCTATTTTAGGTAATTAGAAGACATAGTCATTCTCAGGGAAGAAGGCAAGTACATGTATCTTGATTTTACTGCCACATTGCATGCATACTCACACACTCTTGTTGACATGTTACCTGCTTTATCTACTTTATTGCTTACATGTTTCTCATGTCGGTGGGGGACATTCTAAAACATGTTTTAGACTAATATTAGATAACTCTCGTGCCTGATAACATATTATGCCTGCTGTCCATTTCATGCATGACTGATAGCATTGTCGTTAGACATGCCTGATTCGTACATGACTGATAGCATATTATTTATTTAATATGCCTGATACATATTAGTCTCCACATGTTAAGATGTCCAAGTTACACATATTCACATAGCTAGTGCATACTCTGTTTATTTCTCATAGTACCTGTTATTCACTTACTCTTGCTTTACCTGTTTTTTTAATATCATATTGTTAAGATTAGTTACATTGTGCTTTGCTCCATCCTGACTGAACCGTTAATTACAGGTGGGACTGATCCCTTAGAGTGTTATGGCCAGCAGAGGGACCTAGTAGCGGAGCTCACTCCGGATGCTCAGCAGAACCATGACTATGTTCCTGATATGTAGATTCTTGTATAGAATATTGATTAGATGTATTGAGATTGAGGATATGTTGCAGGTTTAGATATCCTTTATATTTACATGTTTTGTACCCGGATATTCATGTACAAGGCTGTAATAAATGTATAGTGATATGTGATGGTGTAAAATCCCAAAATTTTTGGATTATTTTATTTATTTATTTATTTGGCTTAAATAGGATTTTATGAAATTTGTGAATATCTTTAAATTAAATAGTTATTATTATAGATGACCTTAGCCATGGTTAAGTTTGAATATGCAAGACGACTAAAAAGTATAGCATGCCTAGCATTGTTGGGTGCTTTAACTAGCATGATAGCCATGTTAGAAGTGCCATGGTCATACGGTAGTCCCTTGCATGTTAACCATTCAAATCATGGCACAAGTCGTAATTTTTATTTAAATAATTAGTAAGAAAGCCTTTATGACTTTTTAGGAGACCCGGTTGCACTAAACCTTCCCAAACCTCTTCCAAGCCGAACCCAATCCTATGTAGGCATGTTGGGCATTAATAAATATTAATAATTATATTTATTTGTATTTAATTCAAATTTTATAGTATAATTACATAGATAGAATTAAATAGTTCTATATTAGGAAACCCCTTTTAAATCCTCAATCTAATCAACTAGCCAACTCACCAAACAACCAAATCATGCTAAGTGGACCCCCACCATGTTAATTTTGGCCAAGAATACCCCCCATGGCTAAATGCATCAAATTAAATAGGATTTAAATCCTAGATTGCTTAAAATTCATTTAAGGATATGTTAAATATACCAACTTATCCCAAACCTTAACAAAATCCTAATATTTCTTTTCCCACCTTGTGGCCGACCACTTCTCCCTATCCCCTCTCTATTTTCGGCAGCAATCCCCCTCCTCATAGCCTCCATATATCATCCCTTCATTATACATCTTCCCCTCCTTCACAAAAACTCATCTCCTCCACCATACATCCATCCAAACCCTCAAAACAAATCCTAAAAAACTCCATCCCCCCATCCAACCCTTTATAGCCATTATCAACTCTGCCATACTCATTAAGAGAGGTTTAGCAAGCGAGGATAGCGGGAAAGATTGGAGCTGTGGTGAAGAAAAGTCATCACCACCCTTTCTAGCAAGGATCTTTGGTAAGAACCCTAATCTTTTCTTCTGAAAATATTTGCTAAAATTTTATAGAATATATGTTATTAAATCTGTAAAAATTATATTTTGATGAATTTTTGTTATATTTAATCATCCAAAAAAAGTTTCATGTATTATAGGCATAATATCCATGTTCCGGTAGGGTCAAATTAACACCATTGTGAAGGAACTACTAGTTATTGATGCCTATTCTTGAAACTGAATTTTATGTGTATTCATATACATAAATTAGGATTTTTAAGTATTTTTCCATGAATTTAGCAACTCAATTATGGTCGAGAAAATTATAGGTCAAAACTAGCTAATTTTGGGCGACCTGCTGACCTTGAATGACCCGAAATTGTAGTATAATCTTACCCTTGTATCTCTGATGTTATTCTAGAAAATAAAGTATTTTACTTCTTTTTAAATTATATTTTTGGGTTATTTTATCAATTATGAGTAATTAACTATGTTCCGGACAAGTTTCGGGTTAACTAGCTAACTTAATAATCAACTAGTCATAAATGCCTTTAGAAACATTAATTCTGTAATTTTAGAGTTAATTCTATATAAAATTAGTTTAAATAATATTTTAATGATTTTTGTATGATTTCTAAGTATAGTATTGAAGTCGGGGCATAACTGACTAATTGGGAGTTGGAAACCCAAAAACTGTTTTCAGTGTCTCGTGGAGCCTGTATGTGATTGTATAGGTCTAAAGGGTCCCACGAGAAATTGAATATAATCTTAAAACATTATCTTGACTAATTAAGTCATATTGTAAGTTCATGAGTAATGGCTTAATTTAGTTAATTAATTATCTAGGAGCGTTGGGTTCCAGAGGCGTGGACACGAGAGCGAAACTTCATCCTCACATCACGGAACCAGGCAAGTATACCTTGCCTCCCTCTACAGTTTATTTACATACATGTTTCTATTATTATATAGTTTTACTAGTTGATTATTGACATGTGATTTGTATATCGTGCATGCTAGTATTTATATATATAGTTCTTGTTCATAGTTAATTTTGTAGTTCATATTGGATTGGTTCTACCATATATCTTGATTGGGTCGTGTCGTGTCATCACCTGTATTTGGACTGAGTCGTATTGTGTCATAGGATGAATAAGTCATAACGGAACTGCTGTACCTTGAATTCTTGAAGCTAACCTGCGAGTCCATATTAGGGGCGAGGGTTAGTAGTTATTTGTATCTTGATTTCGTGAAGCTAACCTGCGAGTCCACATTAGGGGTGAGGGTTAGTAGTTATCTGTTTCGCACCTGCGAGTCCACACTAGGGGCGAGGGTTAGTAGTTATCTGTTTCGCACCTGCGAGTCCACACTTGGGGCGAGGGTTAGTAGTTGTTCAAACCTGCGAGTCCACACTAGGGGCGAGGGTTTGAGTATTCGATTGGTTATCCGTTAATATCGTGACATCGTGTTCTCTTGTTCTCCTCCACCAGTTCGTTTATGTATAGTGGTTCATCGAGTCGTGTATAGTCGTGTTTTCGTGTTGATTGGTATTTTCCCGTTTATTTTCTGTATTTCCTTTATTACATGATAAACTGCTAGATAGGCATATTTTTATGTATCTTGCTATGTCCTCTGAGGACCTGATGATCTCTTCAGGTTTAGTAATTGCATGGAGTTAGCTAGTAGCTCTGGATGGCGGATGTGATGATACCATGCGGGATTCAGGTATCGTTATTATGTTTGTTATCCTTTCGTGCTTTACATTCCTTATCATGAGATATCTTGCTTATTGATTCAGTTTAGAGACTCTTGTTATATTCTTTAGAGTCTCATCGGACATATATGCTAGTGGGCTGCAGACCACGACCCATAGTGTTCATTCATGTTTCGTACACTTATTGTGGATTTGAGATATAGATTTACCTTTGCCATGATTTGGCAGTTTACCATAGTCGTGACAGCGTTTACGCATTCGAGTCAGGCTGGAGTCCGCTTGTTGCGTAGCTGGCTTGCTCACGAGCGCGCGTCCGAAAAGCGGGTGCGGGTCGTGACAGATGGATAGTAGTAGGTAATTCGTAAGAGATGTTGTGATGAGTATATAATATTATTTGATGATGACTAGACTGTAGGATCGTTGAGCACCTCTAGAGGAGGGGGGGTGAATAGAGTGTGTGTGTGTGCAGCAGAAAATAATCACCAATTTAAAAAATTAAGCTATAATTATGGCAGTAAATAAGAGACAGTAAATAAATATAGCAAGAGATAGAGAGATCAGACTCAGTGACAGCGCGATGTATACTGGTATCCCTCTGAGAGGACTAATCCAGTCTCGAGTACTCTTGCTCGATGTTAATCCACTAAGGCACAAGCTAAATGAGAGCTTGCAGTCTCTTACAACACCGTGCTTGGTGACAAGTGCACGACCAACTTCACAACACCGTGCTTGGTCACGAGCGCACGACCGGCTCCACAACAAGAATAGTTACTGTAAACTGGACAACCTCTTTACAACTCTTGAATACCAAAAGACTCTAGATAGAAGTAGATATTACTGGATTTTGGCTAAAAGAAGTATATGTGTGATTTGAAAGCTTTTGATCAGGTGAAAACACTTTTTGAATAGAAGAGAAGATGAAGAATGAATGAGTGAATTGAAATAAAAAACTCTCTCATATTTATAGGTGTTTTCTGAGACCGAACTCGAGCAGAGTTCTGACAGAGTTCTGATGCAAATATTTCATATATGTACGTTGCTTGCAGATTTGGAGGCAATGGATATTTGAATTCAAACTGACCGAACTCGGTCAGAGTTCGGACCGAACTCGGTCAGAGTTCGGACCGAACTCGGGCCGAACTCGGTTTGAGTTCTGTCTGGAAGAAATTCGAAATATTTGTCAAATTTTGTTTCAAAACTGATTTTGAACTTTTGGTAGAAATGAAATGGAAATAGGTAGGCTTTTTAGAAATGTGGACTGAGATTAACTTAAGCCAGTATTACCTAGTCGATCTTACAATTTATGTCGTAAACCCAATAAAGATAAAATACAGAATAAATTATAAAAAGACTTGGACTGGATCCCAATGAAAGTAATCTTTAGATTGATGAAATGTATATGCTTGATGATGCAATACGACGCTCGTTGATATTGATTTGAGACGTCCTGAAATGGTTAGCAGCAGTTCGTATATTTTGTGTATTGACTTTAAGGTTATGTCGATTATTAAAATCAGGTGTGACCATGGAATGGGCCAACAATCTCCCCCATTTTGATAATTGACAAACTTGAGAATATACCAAAATATATCTAAGAAATAGAATAACAAATAAAATGTACCTGAACAAAACATGGTTGGTTTTCTTTTGGATTGTATGCTTTTGGATTTGTTTTTGATTGGTATGTACTCTTTCTCTCCCTTTGTCAATAGAAAAATGACTTTGGCTCCCCCGTAATATGTGAAGCCAACAATTTAGAACACAAACAGACAAAGTGAAGCTAAAGAGATACATAAAAAGATAACAAGTACTAAAATAAACTGGAATGTCATGCATAACAATGTCTCACTAAAAAAAATACAATCATAAAGTGTTAAAAAAATAATGTCTAACTAATAAGTTTAGACATAACAAAAAGCAAACTACATCATAGCATAGATCATCATCTAGTATCCTATCCACTATCCATCAGCTGAGTCTGCATCACAATCACCGCCAGGAGCATCCGGAGGAAAGTAAGCTGCAGTAGGATCGAAGTAAGGAAAAGACGCCTCATCTCCGAACCTAGGACTTGGGATGCCTGGGTGAGGAAGGATAGTAACTAGATGCGCTGGGTCGTGAGAGAGACTCCAGTGAAGATCATCAATCCCATTCCGCAACACCTGAGCCTGGTAGATGTGGCGGAACTCCGAGTCGAGATAGCTTTGATGACGTTGCGCAGAAAGAGCAACAAAGTCATCAAACCTCTGATAGAATCCTGGATCAAATCCCGGAGCAGGCGCTGGAGCAGGAGCAGCATCAGGAGGAGGAGCCTCAGCATCAGCATCTGGAGCAGGTTGAGCTCCAGCAAAAAGAGGTGGAGTAGGATATCTACAAGATCTGGTAAGCTCTATGGGAGTGGAAGAGTAGGCATAGGTTTGAAGATCAATATCAAACCTGCGAAAGATGGAGGCCAAATGCATAGGACAAACCAGGTTGCATCCTGCATTTTTACAGTTCAGCATCCAGGCTATCATGGTCTTGGGAATAGAGAAAGGAATATCAAAATGGATATGGTACATAGAAGATTGCTCTAAGAAAGTGATCTCATCAGAAGATTCTTTCTTTGGAAGAAGAACAGAGAAAATGAAACGATGGAGTTCATAGAAATTTTGGTTAAGGACTTTTGAGAAGACTCTTCTAGGAATAGGGTGTGGATAACAAACTAGTTCCTTGAAAGAGTTAAGAGTGACATCTTCTGGAAATTGAATATGGTGAATATCAACAAGAGCTTCACCTAGATCACGAACATGAAAGTATTCGCTGATGTCAGTGGCGCTGAACTCCAATTCTTGCCCGGCAACGCAAGAATAAAAGTTTCTGTTTTGTTTTACCTGCAAGTTGCAGTAAAACATTCGGACAGCGTTGTCAAAAATGTTTTTGGCCACTTCGAAGAAGTCTCGGTAGCCTAGATGGTCGAACGTGGGAGCATATTCATTAAAAATAGTAAAGTTAACAAAAGCTCCAGCATAAATTTTGCGACCGAAAAATGAGTCAAACCATAGGTCAGAATATTCCTTATCACAAAATAAGCCGGAGTCAAAATCATCTGAGCCAACTGGTCTGGCTGGACTAAAAATGCTAGTAGGAACGTAGTCAGACGAGGACGATCCAGCTTGTGAAGGATCAACTGATCGTCGCTGACGTTTGGGAGCCATGGATGAAAAAGAAATGAAATAAAAGTACCTTGGAAGAGGAGGAAGAAGATGAAGTTGATGCCCACTAGAACTCCTAGAATACTTGGAAAGAAAAGTAGGAAGGAGTTTATGGGTGTAGTGGAAGGATTTCTCGAATTGTTGTGTGGAAAAAATGAGAAGAATAGGGGTTATAAAGGGTTTATGGCCGGTTGTTCAGTTCTAGAAGGTGAACAGCGTCGACCGAACTCGGTCTGAGTTCGGTCAGAACTCGGTCAGAGTTCGGACCGAGTTCGATTACTTGCATTTTCGAGATAATAAGTGCAGTTTTGGTAGTTGAATTGTAACTTTATGACTTTTGACTTCTACATTTAATAACGTGTATTATTTTTGGGTTAACTGTAGGGGTACTGTCCCAACTAACGGAGGTTCACCGGGAAACTCTTAAATACTGCTTCACTTCGTCGTAGAGACAGACAGACCAGACAGACCCTTTTTAGGCTTGTACCCCAAAATAATTTCAGTTAAATAAATTTTAAAGTTTCAAGTCATAAAATCAAATTTAATTACCATACTACACTATGAATCTGAAAATTCAAGTATACCTAGCTCTCGCCTCATTATGTTAAAACGATCTTCAGCCAGTGGTTTTATGAAAATGTTTGCTAGTTGATGATCTATGTCAATAAACTCTAAACAGATATCCTCGTGTTGTTGGTGATCACGTAAAAAGTGATGACGTATCTTAATATGTTTTGTGCGTGAGTGACAGACAGGGTTCTTAGTTAGATTAATGGTGCTAGTGTTATCACAATAGATAGGAATCTTAGTGTAGTGCAGATTGTAGTCTTCTAAGGTTTGTTTCATCCACAAAATTTGAGCACAGCAACGTCCTGCGGCGATATACTCAGCCTCAGTAGATGACAATGCTACAGAATTTTTTTTTTTGCTAAACCAAGTGACAAAGGCCTTTCCTAGGAAATGACACGTACCGCTTGTATTTTTACAGTCTACCTTGCATCCTGTAAAATCCGCATCCGAGTAACCTATCAGGTCTAAGGATTTGGTTTTAGGATACCACAGGCCGACTGTAGAAGTTCCTTTAAGGTATCGGAAGATTCGCTTAACGGCACTTAAGTGTGATTCCTTAGGATTTGCTTGATATCGTGCACAGATGCAAACACTGAACATAATATCTGGGCGACTAGCAGTTAAATACGATAAACTACCAATCATACCTTGATACTTACGCTGGTCGACAGGTTTGCCACTTTCATCAGAATCAAGCGTTGTAGATGTAGCCATTGGGGTTCCGATTGGCTTTACATTATCGAAGTAGTACTTTTTCAGTATGTCCTTCGTGTACTTGGCTTGGTTGATGAATGTTCCCTTTGAGTGTTGTTTGATCTGAAGTCCTAGGAAGAAGTTTAGCTCTCCCATCATACTCACCTCAAATTCACTCTGCATGCACTTAGCAAAATCTTGACAAAGTTTTTTATTAGTAGAACCGAAAATAATATCATCTACATATATTTGCACAAGAAGAATATCATCATTTGAAGATTTGATAAACAACGTTGTATCAATTCTTCCTTTTGAAAAACCATTATCAAGTAAGAACGCACTTAGGCGTTCATACCAAGCACGAGGTGCCTGTTTGAGTCCATAGAGTGCTTTTTTAAGCTTGAAGACGTGATCAGGTTTTTAAAAATCTTCAAAACTAGGGGGTTGTTTCACAAAAACTCCCTCTTTTAAAAATCCGTTTAAAAATGCACTTTTCACGTCCACTTGAAATAGTTTGAAATCATTAAAATATGCAAATGCACAAAACATGCGGATGGCTTCTAGTCTAGCAACAAGAGCATATGTCTCATCATAATCAATACCTTCTTCTTGATTATAATCTTGTGCCACTAGACGTGCTTTGTTGCGTAGAATTTGTCCATCTTCACTAAGTTTATTTCGTAACACCCATTTGGTACCAATTATCGATTGACCAATAGGTTTAGGAATAAGTTCCCGAACTTGGTTTCTCTCAAATTGATTTAGTTCCTCTTGCATGACATCAATCCAAAATTCATCAGAAAAAGTATCTTCTATGTTCTTAGGTTCTATTTGAGAAATCTAAGCTACATTTGCTGCTATTTTAGAATCCCGAAGAGACGAGCGTATACTTACACCTTTTGATACATCACCTATGATGAGTGTCTCTGGATGATCTGGCAAGAATTTTAGTGAATCAAATTTTTGAGTCAGATCTTCCACAGGACTCTTTTCGGTGCTTGCTTGTACATCTTCATCATCACTGTCGCTGGATCTGTGACTATTGAGCTCATCAAAAGTAACGTTAATTGATTCTTCAACAATCATAGACCTTTTATTGAAAATTCTATATCCTTTACTCTTACCAGCATATCCGAGAAATATCCCTTCATCTGCTTTAGAGTCGAACTTTCCCAAGTTATCCTTGATGTTCAGGATAAAACAACGACAACCAAAAACTTTGAAATAAGAGACGTTTGGAATTCTTCCAAACCAAAGTTCATATGGTATTTTCTTCAAGATAGGTCGAATTAACACCCTATTCAAAACATGACAGGCTGTACTAACAGCTTCTGCCCAAAAATACTTAGGAAGATTATGCTGATTCAGCATGACTCTAGCTATTTCGCTTAGAGTACGGTTCTTCCGCTCCACAACACCATTCTGTTGGAGAGTTCTAGGACAAGAAAATTCGTGGTAATATCCACTATCATCACAAAACTTTTTGAAATCAGAATTTATGAATTCGCCACCATGATCACTTCGGATACGAGTAATCATGAAGCCTTTTTCGTTTTGAATCTTTTTGCAAAATATCTGAAATTCAAAAAAGCATCACTTTTGTTTGATAAAAAGTAAACCCAAGTAAATCAAGAGAAATCATCAACAATAACAAAAGCGTAGAGCTTACCGCCAAGACTGGCGACTCTACTAGGACCAAATAAATCCATATGAATCAACTGCAAAGGTCTAGAAGTACTTACAGTGTTGATGGATTTAAATGTAGACCTATATACTTTGTTCTTTTCACAGTCAGCACATACCATATCTCTCTTGAATGGAATCTCGGGGAGTCCTTTTACCAACTTCTTAGTACTGAGTCGTGGGATAGTGTCCATATTTTCATGTCCTAGTCTCATGTGCCATAGCCGCGCTTTCATCTAGATTAGCTACTAGGCATCTACCTGCATTATTAGTACTCTCTAAAAAGAAAACATAAATGTTGTCTTCTCTAATCCCTTTATATACGGGATCACCAGATGACATATCATATATGGTACATTTGTCTTTTACAAAATTGATACCATAACCATTATCAGCCAAATGACTTATGCTTAGTAGGTTATGTTTCAATTCTGTGACTAGACAAACATCCTTTATTACTGGATAAGAAGAAATACCGATAGCGCCACTACTAATAATATCATCTCTCAAGTTATTTCCGAAGGAGACTTATCCTTCTTTCTTCATCGATAGCGTAGCGAACAAAGATGCATCACCTGTCATGTGCCGTGAACATCCGCTATCGAGGATCCACTTACTTTTAGCATGAGAGGGTTGAGGGTCCACCTATAAGATAAGTAGATGAATCCTTTGGTACCCATTTACTGAAGGGTCCATTTTGATTAGTTTTAGGTCTCCAAAACATGTGTGATTGTCAAAAAGTTTCCTTGCTAAGCAATACTGTGATATGTGTCCATGTGTACCACAATATGTGCAAGTTAGTTTAGAACCAGTGGTGGTTGAAACTGTGTTGACATGCTTGTTTGGTTTCTTGGAGAACCTATAAGTGAAAGCATGATGATAGTCGTGTTTCTTTCGTGCTTTCTGATGTTTAGTCCTCTTAGGTGTATGCTTGGCATTGGGATTAAACTTAGGTTGTGTCACAGGTATTGCCTGTTTGCCTAACTTGATTTCTAACTTTTTAGAAATCGCAACAGACTCTTCATATCTATCAGTCATATCTGAGAGTCTTTGTTCTGTGACTAAGTGCTTTTTCTTCTCTATATCATATAGCTCTTGTATTTTACATAGTCTCTTTTTTCTTTTCAACCTTGAGGATAGCCTCATGATAGTCTACTTTGAGTTTGGCTATCTCTTTCGTGTTACTGGTAGTAGACGTCTCTTTAATATCTTCAATAAGATTAGACAGTCTAGCTATCTCGATTGTGTATGCCTTAATCTCTTTTTGAGATTGTTTATACTTGTCAAGCACAGTTCTGTAATCTTCAAGTAATTTACTAAAGGCATTCTCTAATTCATCGAAAGTAAAATCATCATATAGAGGGTTTGAGGACACCTTATCAAATGCCAGAAGACAGACATTGGTATTACTGCAGGGTCTGTCTTCTTCCTCTATATCACTGGCATCACTCTCATGCCAGATGTTTGTGTTAGCATACTTTCGGCTGGTTGTAGCTTTTCTGTTTGATCTTGATCTGTCATATGGATTGCTTTTCTTTGAAGTTGGACAGTCCTTCTTCATGTGACCTGACTTCTTGCATCCAAAGCATATGGTTTCTTCTTCATTGCTTTCTTGGATATCTTTCTTCCTTCTATTTGATTTCTCAAATTTTAGAAATTTTCTGAAGTTCTTCACTAGTAGGGCTTTTTCATCATCACTTGATGATTCATCATCAGAATCATGGCATGTAGATTTTTTGGCTTGAGCTTTGAAGGCAATCGACTTTTCTTTTGGGGTCGCTTCTTCAAACTCTTGTAGATCAAGCTCATGGGTCATGAGCTTGCCCATCAGTGTTTCCAGAGACTTGGTGGTGAGATCATTTTCTTCAATGATCGCTGTTGCCTTCGGGTTCCTTTCTAATCTTCTCATGATTACTGTAATTTTTACCAAGAGATTGCAAAGGATTAGTAATATCAAGGAAACGTGTAAACATCTGTGTAATTGACTCACCGAGTTTCATCTTAAAAGATTCATATTCCTGTGTCAGTCTACTGATTTTGGATTCCTTCACTTGGAAAGTACCTTCATGAGTTACTTCAAGAAGTTCCCAAATTTCATGAGACGTTTTACAGGTTAAAACTCTGTTGAACTCTGTTTTATCAATTACACAGAACAGTGCATTGATGGCACGAGCATCTAGACTAGCCTTAGCTTTTTTAGCTTCTGTATATTTGTCATGAGGCTTGTCTACAAGCTGGCCTTCAACCACTATGGGTGTTGGTTTCTTATAACCATCAATGATTATAGACCAAAGATCAAAGTCAAAAGACTTTAAGAAGAAAGTCATTCGTGTTTTCCATTAGGTATAGTTTGTACCATCAAATAGTGGGGGTCTATTTGTGGATTGCCCTTCACCGTTGAATATTGATTTCATGGCTGCCATATACACTCTCTGAGGTTTGTTATATTAGAATTTAACCTGCTCTGATACCAATTGTAGGACCGTTGAGCACCTCTAGAGGTGGATGAATAGAGTGTGTGTGTGTACAGTAAAAAATAATCACCAATTTAAAAAATTAAGCTATAATTATGGCAGTAAATAAGAGACAGTAAATAAATGTAGCAAGAGATAGAGAGATCAAACTCAGTGACACATCGATGTATACTGGCATCCCTCTGAGAGGACTAATCCAGTCTCGAGTATTCTTGCTCGATGTTAATCCACTAAGGCACAAGCTAAATGAGAGCTTGCAGTCTCTTACAACAACGTGCTTGGTGACAAGTGTACGACCAACTTCACAACACCGTGCTTGGTGACGAGCACACGACCGACTCCACAACAAGTATAGTTGCTGTAAATTGGACAACCTTTTTCAACTCTTGAATACCAAAAGACTCTAGATAGAAGTAGATATTACTGGATTTTGGCTAAAAGAAGTATAGGTGTGATTTGAAAGCTTTTGATCATGTGAAAACACTTTTTGAATAGAAGAGAAGATGAAGAATGAATGAGTGAATTGAAATGAAAAACTCTCTCCTATTTATAGGTGTTTTCCGAGACCGAACTCGAGCAGAGTTCTGGCAGAGTTCTGATGCAAATATTTCGCATATGTACGTTGCTTGCAAATTTGGAGGCAATAGATATTTGAATTCAAACTGACGAACTCGGGCCGAACTCGTTTTGAGTTCTGTCTGGAAGAAATTCAAAATATTTGTCAAATTCTGTTTCAAAACTGATTTTGAACTTTTGGTAGAAATAAAATGGGAATAGGTAGGCTTTTTAGAAATGTGGATTGAGATTAACCTAAGCCAGTAATACCTAGTCGATCTTACAATTTATGTCCTAAACTCAATAAAGATAAAATACAGAATAAATTGTAAAAAGACTTGGACTGGATCCCAATGAAAGTAATCTTCAGATTGATGAAATGTATATGCTTGATGATGCAATACGACGCTCGTTGATATTGATTTCAGACGTCCAAAAATGGTTAGCAGCAGTTCGTATATTTTGTGTATTAACTTTAAGGTTATGTCGATTATTAAAATCGGATGTGACCATGGAATGGGCCAACATAGACTAGACGACTGACTACTGCTGTCAATGATAGCGTAGGTCGGGCATGACTCAATTTGTACCTGATTATTCGGAAGCGGATCGTAACACTATCCGTGTAACGAGCGTGTCAATAATCAAGTATCATATAACTAAACAGTATAGTAGAGTAATTAACAATATTGGAAACAAATGATAAATGTACTCGCCTGGTGTCCTGAGCTGATGATACGGTTCTGGTGCCAACTCTGAGTCTAAGTAACCTATTTTATAACTTTATAATGTCAATAAATTTTAAAAGCAATTAGCAAATCTATCTATTCCCTTGCTAGGCTTTTAGACCATTTCCTATTTCTACTTATACCCTAGATAGATAGGTGTGTCATTTGGTTCACTATTACCTACTTGATATGGTGAACCTGTATATGTATAATAACATAAGCCCAAGTAGGTAACATGGAGTATATACCCATTCCCTGTTACACTCTGCTGATACCTAGTTCTGCCCCTATCTACTACTCCAAATTTTGATACCCCTGGCACTGATTACACACATTTGTACATATACACCTTGTACCCAAATGTTTGACTAATTATGTAAGGTTACTACCCCAAATTTGTAGCCTACTTACAGCTAATAAACCATTTATCGGATATTGTGCCAACTCACTCATATCTAATGATTCTAGGATACTCTAGTCTTCCTTGACTCTTCTAAATTCTGATACCCACATGTTCTCCATATTCTTAATATACACATACATAATCCATGTCCTTCCTCGATACATACATAGAGGAGCTATTATATATAGGCTAACAGCTACACCTATATCCACCCCCTCCTTAAAATTAGGTGCAGTTTGCCCCTGCTACTACTTCTCTTTTGATACCCAAGTAACTTAAACCCTCTACTAACTAACATACATGAATGTAAATCATGTTTGCCTATACATTCTTCCTCACCTAATACACAGGACTGCAGTTTAATCCCCATTATGGCATACAACTGTAGGAATATTGTCCTTCAATCGTCGATATGACACGTGTCATAAGATTTCTTTGCGTCGGTTCTGCGACAATGATATCTCCACATACCGTGAAATCCTTCTGACTATCCTAGCCTTTAGCCATCTCAGCATTGTGATTCGTGCAGTTATTCTTAAAATGATCACTTTCATCATAGTGATAGCATCCTTTCCTGTGTCCACACTCGCAGGATCCCAAGAACTCCCCCGCGTTCTCGTTTGTGAATTGAGTCTTCTTATTTCGTATGAAGCAACAAAAGTAGACTTTTGCGATGATTCAACAAACTGTTTATGCTGTACCTCTCCGTTCAATAATCTACTTTTGACAGTCTCTATCGTGACAACTCCATTAGGCGCAAAGTTGCTCATCGATTCCACTAACGTCTCCTAGATTTTTGGCAGAAAACTTAAATCAGAAGGGCCTAAAGCTAGCTCATTATTAATCATCATCTTTATCATGGACAACTGATTGATGATACCCTGAACCTCGTTCATATGTTATGCCATCGAGGCACACTTTGTGTACTTTAAGTATATAGGTTGGTGAATAACAAAAAATCTTGTTGCCCATCGTCTTCCATTCGTACAACGAATGCAGCTTCTCTCATAACTTTTGCGTAACTCTCCATGGACACATGATGAAACACCAAATCATCCAGCTATTGGCGGATAAATCCAATGGACTTCCACTCCAGTCGCTTCTAGTCATTAGTAGATTTGTCCTACGGCTTGGCACTGCCGACCACTAACGGACTATGTAAACCCTTGCACCAGAGTAGGTTCTCCATCTTTGTCTTCTAAATTGCTCCGTTTTTCCTGTGAGGGTGATTATACGTGTGTTTATCAACTCCATAAACATGGTTGCACCTTCCCACTTGAGAAATTGAGAGCTTTCATACCAGATGTTGCAAAAAAGATTATACGTGACCTGACTTGGAGTTGGTCATAGACACAAACATGAAGTGACACCCCACCTGAAGATAACGAATAAATCTACCATGAAAGCTAAGCTAGATCAAACATCACCTAGACAAATCCTAATATTTGTATCTTCTAGCAAACTACAAGATTGAATACAAACTTGTTAAACCATTTGCCCAAAGGTTCCCTCACCGAACTCAAGAAGGAAGCATAAGATTATAATGAAATCAATCACCCTACCCATAGCGAACTCTCTATACGAAGACAATGACTCCCCGCATATATCTCTTCTTTCTCTTGTCTCAAACGGCAAGCCCTAAGAGAAAGGTGCAGACTTTCTCTTAGTTTTCCATGGACAAGCACCATCGAATCTCCGTGTATGCTCCTCCTATGCCACCACCCTCAATGGACATAAACATGTTAAAAAATCCTATTTTAAGTCATAGAAAACCCTAAAATATCCTAGCACAAATTGTGGCCAACCGTACAAAACTAAAGAGGCTGATCAAAACAAAAATTCGTCAACCATCGACTGAATCGAACTCGGCCAGAGTTTGGTTTGGACCCTGCCAAAGCTTATGTCACAAAATACCTGAGTTCCGACTGAACACGGCCAGGTATCAATCTCGGCCAAAGATCAAATTAGAGCCATGTTCGATCCCTATCATCTATACTAGACTCAATCTCTCTCTTTCTATGCCCTACACACTCTCTCTCTCTCTCTCTCTCTGTGTGTTTCGCATGCAACAAATATCATCATTGATATGCTATGGTATGCCGTTGTTATATATATATATATATATATATATATATATATATATATATATATATATATATATATATATATATATATATATATCAAACACACTTTCTTTCTAAACATTTGCGTACGGTATATAGGCATATGCACTCGAGTATGCAAGAAACATCCAAATCTGGAGCTTTTGTACATGAGTACGTGGAAGACTTTATTAGGGATCGATCTATCTATAAATACCACAATCCACTTCTTATCTAAACTTACTCAGCCTAATAATACCATTCTAGCTAAGAAGAAGATAAGATGAAGGCTCTATTTGATTAGCATTCTAAAGTGGTTTTCGGAATGTAAATGCCATTGTGGGTGAAAATAATGTTTGGCTACAATATTTGAAAATTAAACACAATTTTCCTATTGAAGCAAAAAAACTACTTTTTTGAGTGGATTTTTCACTCGTTTCTCTCTTTCCCCTCCTGCACACTTTTTTGAGCAAAAAACACTTTTACTTGTTCTCCATCTTCTTCTTCTTCGGTGGAGCAACGACGACCATTTTTTTGCTTCTTCTCCACTTTAGCTTCTTTTCAATCTTCTGCTCCATTTTCTGAATTGGCGAGGAGGTCAAGTGGAGGGGATGTTGGTGGTTATGAGGGATAGGTGACCGAAAAATAATGTCGAAGAGAAGTCTGGAGAATCTGAGCTAAGACTCTCCTTCGCCATCGTTGGAGGTGCTGGATCGAAAACTGCATGCGTTGCTACGGCGCTTATGTAATAGAACCAGGTTGGTCTCAATATGGAGGGGGAGTGGCTCATGGCCGAGTCCGACAGGGGCGACAAAGAGGGACATAGGGGTCGAAGGGCTTCCGTCGTCCTCGTCGAAGTGGAGGCAAAGAAGTCCGGTAGGAACGATGGATCCGGGATGCGGGGGTTGCGCTATAGGTGGTGATGGAACTGGTCAGGTCCTAGCTTCGTATCCGGAAGGGAGCCAGGTGGATCCGCAGCAGACCGGATCGGGTTGGTGGGGCGGAGGGGAGGGGGAGGTCACACGAGATTTGTACTGATTTGTATCAAACTTAATGATCTTGTGTGGACGCGTCCCTAAAATGTGTTGGGAAAATTTGGAATTGGACACTACTTTTAAATTTTTTACCAAATGATAATTTTAACTTTTGTTTCTTAAATTCATTTTTCAGATGAAAGTAACCAAATGCAAATAAGAATTTTTACTTCTAAAAATTAACATTATAACATCTTCTCTGAAAATTGTTTTCAGAATAAAATTTCAAAAAACCTATCTAAATAGGCATGCAGTGTCACGACCCGTACCCGGAAGTTCTGACAAGAGTATGTAAAAATACGTCCAGCTTGTGCCACAGAGTCAGCGGCAGTAAGCTGTTATCACGCCCCAGAACCATAATACTGGCAAGTGGGGACGGACAAGGCCAGCTATGTAATACCAAAGTACTCCAGTACTCTGACATAACGTATAAGCTGTCAAGACATGGGGGTTACTACTACAAGCCATCAGTCAATCCTAGGTCAAACGATCCTAGGTATCTCAATCATATGCAATTATACAAAGTGCAAGAAGTATGATCATCAGACATAAAATAGTAAAGTATCCCAAACTATATATACATGGATGATCATGAAGCTAGTAATACAAAGTGAGAATAGCAAGAGTAATAGTCATACATGATAAGCTCTAGCTATAGTCTAGAATACACAAATTATGTTTAGGCCCGTAGGCTACATGTCAAGATCCAAAACACGAGCTAAACACGTGCTTGGAGGCTAAATGCCACAAAGGAATAAATGTACATAACTAGTGGGAGAAAGATATAAGAAACCCACTAAGGTACTCTGGTGCTCCGGGTAGTCACCGTCGAGTAGATGGTACGAAAGATCTTTTGGGCACCTCTATCAGATCTAGCCAAACAAAACCAACGGGGTCAGATCCCAAATAGCAAGTACCACAAAGAAGCCAAACTTATGAACTATAACCAGCAATAACTAACATAACAATGGATAAAAGAAATAAGTAAATGCGGATCGAGACTCGTGCACTACCAATGCACTTATCCCGATAATAGAAAAGACAATAAGCAAAACAATGTTGAACATAGGGTAAATAACATGTGACATAATGTAAAGTGTAGCCATGTTAAGTAAATAGAAGCATGTGATTACATAAGACAAACTGGACATACGAGCATGTGAGATATTTGAACATGTGAGCATGTGAGATAACTGGACATGTAAGCATGTGAGATAACTGAACATGTGAGCATGTAAGATAACTCGACATGTGAGCATAGGAGACAACTGGGACATGTAACATGTAGGGTAACTGGGACATGTTGGCATGTTAGAGAAATGGTATGTGTAATCATGTAAGAACTATATAGAACGACTAATGATAAAATGACTTAGGAACCATTCCGTAATCCAAGTTACAACCCGTAAACCAAACAAGGACCGAGATTGTAACCCTTCTTCTGAACAGAACCTAGTCTCTAATCATTGTCGACAAAGTAAAGCATAAACAACAATGTACTGAATTAAACATACGGACACTGCCTAGACAAAACTAGACTAGACTGGACTCTATACAACAATCATGGCCAAGCAATGAGTACCGCTTTATACATTAGCTAACTAGGGTTATCACAAACCTAATTACTAACAAGATACAGTTTTGAGAAATCTAATCCAGTTACCTGCCCTGCAGGCCAAAAAGAAAAGTAAAGGTGGATACATCGCCCATGATACAAATGTATCCAAGATATAATAGTGGTTACATCGTCCAGGAGACAAATGTACCCTATAGACATGTAATAGTGGTTACACCGCCTAGGAGGCAAATGTACCCTACAATACTTGACGGTGCACTGGAAGTGTGCTCATCATGACAGATAGCTCCAAATCCATCCAGGTTGGGGCCGGGACAAAGGGGTTGCAGGTAACTGGGAAATTCTCCCCTTCAAATGATCTAGATAATCAAGCTAGTTGTTTGGTCCTTAACATTTTCTTGTTGGATTCTGGGTATGGCATTCCGCAGAATCCATCTTAGACATGATATACAAGACTTGATAATACAAGAAGGTGCACTATAACAAGCCACAATAAGAAAATATAATAAGCTGGAAGCTAGGAGTGCGCTACGACGAGCCACTATAGAGAAAACAGGGAGTACGCCATGACAGGCCACTATCATGTAAGCAAGAAAGACATGTACAAGAGTGCACCACGACGGGTCACTATCTGCTAAGCAAAGAAGACATATAACATGAGTGCGCCACGATGGGCCATTATCTAGTGAGCAAAGAAGACATATAACATGAGTGCGCCATAATGGGCCACTATCTAGTAAGCAAAGAAGACATGTAGCATGAGTGCGCCACAACGGACCACTATCTAGTAAGCAAAGAAAAGACATGTAACATGAATGTGCCACGACGGGCCATAACAAAAAAATTCTAGACATGGCATAGACTGCAAAGTACAATAAATGTAGGAAGGCATGACTATACATATCATAGCATATAAGAAGGAATTGAAAGAAAAGACATGTCATGGCATGTGAGAAGAAATAAAAGTGAGTACGTGTGCTAGTGTCAAGTGTACATAGGCTGTACACTTATCATCTAACAATGCAAGATGATCAAGATGAGATCATGTTGTCATGTTTAAGTTAAGTATAATATTAATAAGTTATCAAGTTGGTTCGTCGCATTTTAGGTCAAATATAGAAGACATGCAAAGAAGATCGAAAACTGTAATTAAAATTATCAGTTGCATATAAACTCCAATTAAAGTAAAATAAGAAGATTCTTGAAGCCAAAATAAGGATCTACAACTTCATATTTTGAGTTTTTCAAGATTCTAGCTACAAAACAGCTTAAACAACCAAAAATACCCAAAAATAATAATTCCGGTGCATGGACTATTCTGGGCAAATCCGGCGCATGGAAATTCCTGTACATCCGCGCATGGGAATTCCTGCACATCCGCGCATGGGAAATTCCTGCACGTCCGCGCATGGGAATTTCTGCACATCCACGCATGGGAAATTCTTGCACATCCGCGCATGAGAAATTTCCTGCACATCCGCGTATGGGAATTCCTGCACATCCGTCATGGAAAATTCCTGCACGTCCGTGCATGGGAATTCCTGCACATCTGAGCATAGGAATTCCTGCACATCCGCGTATAGAAAATTCTTGCACATCCGCGCATGGGAATTTTTGCACATCCGTGCATGGAAATTCCTGCACATCCGTGTATGAGAAACTCACGTTGCGTCTTCAGTACATGCGCGTAGGAAACCTACGCTCATGACACGCTCGAAGTCAAAGGATGTATTGTCGGGACTTCATGACACATGGCCTCCCGGGCGCATGGGTGTTTTGGCACATGGGGGTTGTCGTCCCCAAACAGCAAGTTCAGCTATGGAAGTTCCAAAAACTTGCCATGACCATAACTTCCTCCCCCGAACTCAAAATCAAGCAAAATAAAGGCCAAAACTGTATGAAATCAAATTCTCTACAGCGTGGAACCACTAGGTTTTGGAAATACCAAGTTTTTAGAGATCAAAACCAAGAAAAATAAGACAAGCTTAAAACTTAGATCCACAAAAATATAACCATCTAAACTGAAAACTCCAAGTTCTAAAGATGATTAAAATCTTGAAAGGAAGAGAATAGAATAAACAAAAATAACATTGTTCAAGATTTGGCAAGATGTACTTGCTGTACTTACCTAGGATTGGAGAAGAAAATGAAGAGGAAGACGATGAAAGAAAATAAAATAATGGAGGAGAGAGAGAGGAGTTGGATTTTATACAAAACCCTCTCATCTCAAGCCAAACTAAACCAAACCAAGACCAAGCCAAGTTGAACCAAACCAAACTAAACCAAGTTAAGATTAAACCAGGGCAAGGCTAAGAAAGACAAGTCAAAACACGGGTCACATGACAAATGTCAGAATCCGTATATGTACTCTAAAAATACGTATAACGAAAAATGGGAGTGACAGACATGCCGTTGGTATACACTGGTATACTAGCGGTATGCCGATCAAGGAGAAAACATATAAGTTGGAAATTTTTTAAAACATTCCAAAAACCAAGAGAATACGAAATATAGTACAAAAATACGTATCCGTAAATACAAATACTATAAGACAAGTCTCACAACTCTCCCATCCTTAGAAAAATTCTGTCCTCGAAATTTCCTAAAGTTAGAGAGCATGATAACCAAAACAAAAGCTCAAGAAAATACAACTATCTCAATAAAACAAAGCATGACATATAAGTAAATGAAGACAACAATAATATAAATAAATACGTAAGCAATAAATGAAGGCAACTGTAATATAAATAAATGCGTAAGCAATAGTACACCCACAATCAAGAAGGGCTGGAGGCATATGAATAAATATGTCTCCTGAGTCAGTTGAGTAGGAGCAGGCCTACGCTGACTCCCAAAATGGATGAGGATCAAGTCTCAAAGTAAGTCGGTACCAATGACTTAGTCTAAGATATGACTCTACCCAAGATGTATCATCGTAGTCGAGACACGTGATAGATATCATGCATCCCAAGATACGAAGACAGAAGAATAAAACGAGAAACTCGTATTCACTCACCGAATAAGTCAAGCCGACTGTTGTACCCCTGAATCAGTGAAATACAAGGTCACCGACAAGAACCCAAGATATGCTGCCACTACTTGGCCTGCCCCTAAAAGACAAATCCTAAGGAAATAACTGAAAGAAGACCATAAAGATGGTACCTGAGACTCCTAAGGTACTACCCTCATACAGATACTAGAGCTGCTCCTGGGACTGTGCATTCAATCGCACTTTGAGCTGCCTGACCCTCTAAGCTCGCGATGGCGGAGGATACTGTGCCAATTGCTAAATATTTAGTATTGGTCCTAACTGCTCATCCACTGCTGGGGGTGATGACTGATGCGACTGAAAGGACTGAGGTGGTATATCTGGTGTAGTTGGTCATCCTCGAGATGTCGGATAGGGGCAAGTGCTAACTGAATGGTCCTCCGCTCCATAGCGGAAGCAACACTTATTAGCCGTCCAACAAACTGATCTCTGATGTCCTATCTTCCCACAATAGGTACATCCTACTTGTTCTGCCTGATACTGCTGCTGGTTTCTCTGTCTCTGAGCATAGGTTTGTGCATATTGCTGAGGTCCCTGCTGCTGCTGAACCGATACTGGTGCCTGCTGGTTGGAAGGCTGTAAGGATGACGATCCAGCCAGACTCCTTCAGGGACAAACTTCGATCACGTGGTCTGGTGATCTGTACGACAAACATAAATAGTTTGCCCATCGACAAGTGAGATGAGTATGCCCTCCCCTTCCACAGAAGGAACATACGACTGGCAACTCCTGGTGCTAGTATGGACGTTGGCCTGCCGGCATAGGTGATGGACGTTGGGGTGAAAAGCCTGATACGGGTGAATGGTACCTCTTACGACCCTCAGTTCTGGATGTGGTCCTTCTGGCTACATGCTCGTGCTCTCGTACTACCTCTACAGTAGGTCGGGCTCGATATGTTGATCGACTAGATGACTGGTACTGCCTGGCTCCAATCTGTACTTCTTCTGGCTGTAAGTCCTCGGCTTGAAATACTTCTGGTATTACTTGCCTACTACGGTCTATCAACATCTGGATACTATGCTGGAGAATGAGATCTCGTCATTATTGTGAATCCATCATTTTATTAATGATCCCTATGAGTGTAGGTACATCGGGCTGATCTAGAACTACCTCTGCTCGGACTGCTGACTGTACAGGCACATCTGGCTAATCGGGATGGACTGGCTTCTCTGCCCTCGAGTCAACTCTCGACTCTGTGTCTGAATACTGAGACTGATCCTCAATAACTGGCCTAACAGAAGATTGCTGACCTGCCACCGGCAGAACCTGAACAAATTGATCGAAAGAATTTAAGAATAATGCCCCTGAAAGTTAAAGGACACAAAGATCAAATCGAGAGAACAGGAAAGATCAACGATCAAGGCAGATATCAGGTCAAAGGATCAGAGATATAGAATAATATGAAAGATATCAATAAAAGAGAATTGTGACTGAGATATCTATACATCAGTAACCCCCACATATCTGATAAATCAGACCTACATGGGCCACCACTAAAACCTGTATTATGCACCAGAACCAGAATACTGGCAAGTGGGGACGGACAAGGCCAGCTATGTAATACCAAAGTACTCTGACATAACGTATAAGCTGTCAAGACATGGGGGTTACTACTACAAGCCATCAGTCAATCCTAGGTCAAACGTTCCTAGGTATCTCAATTACAGGCAATTATACAAAGTGCAAGAAGTATGATCATCAGACATAAAATAATAAAGCGTTCCAAACTATATATACATGGATGATCATGAAGCTAGTAATACAAAGTGAGAACTAGCAAGAGTAATAGTCATACATGATAAGCTCTAGCTATAGTCTACAATACGCAAATCATGTTTAGGCCTGTAGGCAACATGTCAAGATCCAAAACATGAGCTAAACACGAGCTCGGAGGCTAAACGCCATAAAAGAATAAATGTACATAACTAGTGGGAGAATGATATAAGAAACCCACTAAGGTACTCTGGTGCTCCGGGTAGTCACCGCCGAGTAGATGGTACGGAAGATCCTTTGGGCTCCTCTATCAGATCTGGCCAAATAAAACCAGCAGGATCAGACCCTAAATAGCAAGTACCACAAAGGAAGCCAAACTTATGAACTAAACCAGCAATAACTAACATAACAATGGATAGAGACAGAAATAAGTAAATGCGGATCGAGACTCGTGCACTACCAATGCACTTATCCTGATAATAGAAAAGACAATAAGCAAAATAACGTAAAACATAGGGTAAATAACATGTGACATAATGTAAAGTGTAGCCATGTTAAGTAAATAGAAGCATGTGATTACGTAAGACAAACTGGACATGTGAGCATGTGAGATATCTGAACATGTGAGCATGTGAGATAACTGGGCATATGAGCATATGAGATAATGGAACATGTGAACATGTGAGATAACTCGACATGTGAGCATAGAAGACAACTGGGACATATAACATGTAGGGTAACTAGGATATGTTGGCATGTTAGAGAAATGGTATGTGTGAGCATATAAGAACTATATAGAATGACCAATGATAAGATGACTTAGGAACCATTTCGGAATCCAAGTTACAACCCGTAAACCAAAGAAGGACCAACGTTGTAACCCTTCTTCTGAACAAAACCTAGTCTTTAATCCTTGTCGACAAAGTAAAGCATAAACAATAATGTACTGAATTAAACATATGGACACTGCCTAGACAAAACTAGACTAGACTGAACTCCATACAACAATCACGGCCAAGCAATGAGTACGGCCTTATACATTATCTAACTAGGGTTATCACAAACCTAATTACTAACAAGATGCAGTTTTGAGAAATCAAATCCAGTTACCTGCCCTGCAGACTGCCCGAATTATCCAGGCCAAAAAGAAAAGTAAAGGTAGATACATCACCCAGGAGACAAATGTATCCAAGATATAATAGTAGGGACATCGTGTAGGAGACAAATGTACCCTATAGACATGTAATGGTGGGTACACCACCCAGGAGACAATTGTACCCTGCAACACTTGACGGTGTACTGGAAGTATGCTTATCATGACAGATAGCTCCAAATCCAACTAGGTTGGGGCCGGGACAAAGGACCTGCAGGTAACTGGGAAATTCTCCCCTCTCAATGATCTAGAAAATCAAGCTAGTTGTTTAGTCCTTAACATTTTCTTGTTGGATTCTTGGTGTGGCATTTCGTAGAATCCATCTTAGACATAATATGCAAGGCTTGACAATACAAGAAAGTGCACTATAACAAGCCACAACAAGAAAATATAATAAGCTGGAAGCTAGGAGTGCGCTACGACGAGCCACTATAGAGAAAATAGGGAGTGCGCCATGACATACTACTATCATGTAAGCAAGAAAGACATGTACAAGAGTGCACCACGATGGGTCACTATCTGGTAAGCAAAGAAGACATATAACATGACTGTGCCATGACGGGCCATTATCTAGTGAGCAAAGAAGACATGTAACATGAGTGCGCTACAACGGACCACTATCTAGTAAGCGAACAAGACATGTAGTATGAGTGCGACACAACGGGCCACTATCTAGTAGTCAAAGAAGACATGTGGCATGAGTGCGCCACAATGGGCCACTATCTAGTAAGCAAAGAAAAGACATGTAACATAAATGCTCCACGACGGGCCATAACAAAAAAATTCTAGACATGACATAGACTGCAAAGTGCAATAAATCTGGGAAGGCATGACAATACATATCGTAGCATATAAGAAGGAATCGAAAGAAAAAACATGTCATGGCATGTGAGAAAAAATAAAAGTAAGTACGTGTGCTAGTGTCAAGTGTACATAGGCTGTACACTTATTATCTAACTATGCAACATGATCAAGATGAGATCATGTTGTCATGTTTAAGTTAAGTACAATATTAACAAGTTATCAAGTTGGGTCGTCGCATTTTAGGTCAAATATAGAAGACATGCAAAGAAGATCGAAAACTGTAATTAAAATTATTAGTTGCATGTAAACTCCAATTAAAGTAAAACAAGAAGATTCTTGAAGCTAACACAAGGATTTACAACTTTCATGTTTTGAGTTTTTCAAGATTCAAGCTACAAAACAGCTTAAACAAGCAAAAATAGCCAAAAACAACAATTTCGGCGCATGGATAATTCTGGGCAAATCCGGCGCATGGGAATTCCTGAACATCCGTGCATGGGAATTCCTGCACATCTGCGCATGATAAATTCATGCACATCCGTGCATGGAAATTCCTGCACATTCGCGCATGAGAAATTGTTGCATATCCGTGCATGAGAAATTTCCTGCACATCCGCGCATGGGAATTCTTGCAAATCCGTGCATGGGAAATTCCTGCACATCCGTGCATGGAAAATTATTGCACATCCGCGCATGGGAATTCCTACACATGATAATTCCTGTACATCCGTGCATGGGAATTCCTGCACATCCGCGTATGGGTATTTCTGCATATCTGCGCATGAGAAACTCACGTTGCGTCTTCAGTACATGCGCGTAGGAAACCTACGCCCATGACACGCTCGAAGTCAAATGATGCATTATCGGGACTTCACGACGTATGGCCTCTCGGCACATGGCCTCCCGGGCGCATGGGGGTTTCGGCGCATGGGGGTTGTCGTCCCCAAACAGCAAGTTCAGTCATGGAAGTTCTAAAAACTTGCCATGACCATAACTTCTTCACCCGAACTCGAAATCAAGCGAAATGAAGGCCAAAACTGCATGAAATCAAATTCTCTACAACATGGAACCACTAGTTTTTGGAAATACCAAGTTGTTAGAAATCAAAATCAAGAAAAATAAGAAAAGCTTAAAACTTAGATCCACAAAAATATAACCATCTAAATCGAAAACTTCAAGTTCTAAAGATGCTTAGAATCATGAAAGAAAGAGAATAGAACAAACAAAAATAATATTGTTCAAGATTTGGCAAGATGTACTTGCCTAGGATTGGAGAAGAAAATGAAGAGGAAGAAGATGAAAGGAAATAAAATAATGGAGGAGAGAGAGAAGTTGGGTTTTATACAAAACCCTCTAATCTCAAACAAAACTAAACCAAACCAAGCCCAATCCAAGTTGAACCAAACCAAACTAAACCAAGTTAAGATTAAACCAAGGCAAGACTAAGAAAGACAAGTCAAAACACGGGTCACCTGACAAATGTCAGAATCCGTATACATATACTTAGAATATGTATAACGAAAAATGGGAGTGACTGGCATGCCGTCGGTATACACTGGTATACTGGCGGTATGCCGATCAAGGAGAAAATCTATAAGTTGGAAATTTTCTAAATCCAAAAACCAAGAGAATATGAAATACAGTACAAAAATACGTATCCGTATATAAATACCGATACTGTGAGACGAGTCTCACAACTGTCTAATCCTCAAGTATATCCAATCCAACAATATAATATAAATCATGGTATCTAGATTCTAACTCAATTATAGGTGCTAATCGGAAGATATGAAACAGACATGACAAGTCTACAGAGTTCAATACAGAAGTCAAATGCAGTAATCCTCATAAAATAGATTACAACTCAAAATATTCTGACAACAGAATCTAATCAACAGAAATTAAATGCTAATCTGAAACTAATTAACCTCTAGTGGTAAGCCTGCTACAACATCCTTTGTATCTTCAGATAAACCATAATCAACCTCAGATGTGCCATCATAAGTAGGACAGCAGTTCTATAAGTCATGTCCTAAAAATGTGGAAATCCAGTCAAGATTGGAGGAAGTACAATTCATGATAACATGATAGAAACTATATAGCATAAAGTAGCATATATGACATAGAAGTAAATACGATAAACATGAACTGACAAGTATATAAACATGAAAGATAGTCATAGCAGGAAATCAGAGTATGTGACAAGAACAGTATGAAATACATAAGTCATATATGCACTATGTGTGTTTGAAATACCACATTCTATATGCGATCGACTGATAATTCTACTTGAAATACCACATTCTATATATGATCGACTGATAATTCTATAACCACTCGCCAGTACATAGATGATGTACTGACCCACGTTTATAGGTATTTTATAGGTGCTCGTACATGGGAAAAATGTTTGATCAATATTTGGTATCGATGAATCGGATGGGTGTGCAGATGCTCTTCTTTCAAGACGACGTCTTCTGCTATACGGAACATAATATATGGAATCATGTAACTTAGATGTACCAGTGAGATCGTAATCAAAGTCGGCACATGCGGTTGTAAAAGCCTAAATGGCAAGCATTTCAGTTGGTTGTTCAAATATCGTATAATCTGTTGTAAACTCTGTGTTTGGTGACAAGTTTTGTAATCGATTTCAAATATCAATAAAGAGATACTTTTCTTCATATCTTGTTGTGACTTTAATTTATCTGCTTGATTTTACTGCGTTGTCATTGAATTCTGAGAAATACCAAGAATTATAATGGTTTTACCTTATACAAGTACAATCTAGACTTGTACGACATCACACCCAATGGCTAGATTTTGATCCCCCGGGATCGGGGCGAGACATAATGGTATAAGAGCACGGTTTTACGTCCTTAATTTTTTATTTGATTGTTTTTGTCAAAGTTGCTCTTATGATGATTCAAAGGTGCTTCCGCGATGACTCAAACGTTGCTTCCGCGATTACTCAAAGTTGCTTCTACGAAAAAAATCAAAGTTGCCTCTACGATGACTCAAAGTTGCTTTCGCGATTATTCAGTATTGGTTCCAAATTATCCTAAGTTGTTTCCTTTGAATGAAAGTCCGTTGATTCTCCTGACCGCTTACTGGATGTTCCATACAATAAGTCTAAATATGTGGGCTATGATATGTGTGCTTTATTGAATTCCTAAAAGATACCAAAATGAATAACAATGATGCAATGAAATAATAAGTTGGTATGTGTGTTGGATGTCTTATGTGTGGGCTTCATAGATGTCGATTGTTATGCAGCAATCGATTGTGGGTGATGGCATGGTATGTTGGAACAGAATGTGCATGGATTTCAGTGAATGGGAATCGACAGAATTTTGAGTCGGTATTTGTGGTCAGCATAACCACTACATGATAGATATTCCATATTGGACGTTGGTTTGATGCAAAGAGGAATGTTGTGTTGGTGATGGCTTGAACTCTGAGTGGTATATGGCTCTACCCTCTGAGTGATAAAATGTCCCTTGACCTTTTTCTTAGCATAGTGATTACTCTACTTGTAAGGTATTTGGTAGTATTAAGTCGTAGCTGGGATTACAATTGATACATGACGGCTAGACGTGTCCCTTGATTATTAAATTCGGATGACCCGATGCGAGATTGGAATGGTTAGCATTATGTTTGGTAATGAAAATTGAGAATGTGAAATGAATGCCTTGGTTGGGAAAGAAACAAATTATAGATTCAGTTGATGAGTAGAATCAGTTGGGTAAAAGAATTGTAGGCTCTGTAACGATGGTGGGGTATTGCTATCAAATAATTTGGGAAGAACAACATAGACCAAATATAAAATGATATTGGAATTGAGTAATTAGAATTACATGTTGGACATCAACAAACTGATGGTAATGTTAGACGCTTATCAAATGTTATGAATGATCTAGAAGATGCAGAAAGTTACGCCAGCGACCGAAAAAGTTAGAGAATGGATTTGAAAAAATAGATGGCTTTGCACAAATTCAGTTGTGCTTGAGAGAATTTGATGTGTCTGGAGTTAACAAGTTATAACCCTTGATTATTTTGAGGCATATAGAATGAATACTTGTCCCTTGATGCATGAAAGAGTATATGTTCTTTATGAGAGTCGAATGGCTGGAATATAAATAAGTATCGAGATGCAGAAATCTGAAACATTCCCTGTCGGTGGATGATATTTTCGCATGAATAACGAGTTTGGGTAGAATATAGAATTGTTGGATGATGACTTAGCAAATGAGTTATATCATATCCACTAAATGACCGATATACAGATGCTGGATGATTGATGCCATAACGATTAGATCGGTACATGAATAGTAAATTTTTTTATGGAATCATGAGGTGATAATACAAAACGAATATTGATGATCTAAGTGAATTGCTAAGAGATGACCGTATTTGGTGCTAGCAAAATTCATAAAGGATACTTTTGGAATAAACACGATTACATAGTTGCCTTATTGATTTATTAAGGAGTACAAACCGTACAGATGATCTAAATGTGTAATTGAATATGTCTTAAAGAGATCGAAGGAAAGAGATAGTAAATGATAGACTGTTGAGGTAGCAATGTTGGAACATGAATCGAAATGGTTAGACCGATTGAATAGACGCAATTTGAGAACTAAATGATAATACAAGTCAGATTAAGCAGGTGATGTTGCTTCTATGTAAATGAAAACTGGGATTTGGACGTTCAATGATCAAGTTTTATATAATAGCTTCAGATTGACCCATAAGAATTATCGGATGGATTTTGGTCGATTGTGGGTAAGTCTAGAATAACTTCGTGAGGTATAACCCAAGGATGAGTATGGGTAGATAGACTTGACCCTAGAATGTCAGTTGGTTGTCTAGAATGTCGGTTGGTTGTCTAGAGTGTCGGTTGGTTGCCTATGTCTCAAATTGGTTGGCTATGTCATTTCAGTTGTCCGGTTTGGAATATAAGTTCATGAGATTGGGGTGGTGTCCCATATTCCTTAGATTGGTCGGATCAAAGATTATCTCTGAGATATGATAGAGTCCCTATAATAAGAATTGGTTGCCTCTAAGATCAGAGATAAGTATGTCCCTATTAGCTATTCATCTCAGATGAGTTAGCTAAATGACTGGTTTAGCTTATAGTAGCTGACCGTAGAGACTTGACTGATAGCTAAGTTGATTATTGGAGACCCTTAGGATGTCCCTATCAATGTGGTGCCCACCGAAACAATTATCATCGATCAGATGCATCCTAACATCTGTAAGGAAGTTGGAGGTGAATAGACTTCCTTCTTCTTACATTTTCTCTTCTTCTTCTTCTTATTTTCTATTTAGTTTTTTTAGAAAAATGAAGTGGTGACGCTTATTTGCGCCATTTTTGAACACAAAGGCACTCTTGTGCATGATCTGTCGCATGGATGGATGACCATCTAGAACATGAACGGACAACCCCATTGTTGAGCACATGGATGTTGCCTTTGAAGGCTTTATCCTAAACATGCTCTAACGCACAGTTCGTCGCATGGATGGATGACCATCTGGAACATACACGGACAAGCCCGTTGCTGACGCGCATGGATATGCCAATAAAGGCTTTATCTTGACGATGAGATGATGCACAGTTCGCCACATGGATGGGTGACCATTTAGAGTATGCGTGGGCAAACCCCATTGTAGATGCGCATGGATGTTGCCAATAAGGCTTTGTCCTGTTGATGGATGCTCACTATACTTTTTCTTGTGCATGGATGCGGCTATCTTGGGACACCCATCATAATCATGCATTAATAAGTATGCGTATCCTCCATTCGTCTGGGTGCAGCCAGCTCGTCTTGCTGTCCTGCATCGTAATTGTCATGACCCGTACCCGCTTTTTCCGATACGAGACGTGTCCAAGCTAGCCTACGCCGCAAAGTCGGCGGTAGAACGCTGTCACGGCCAAGATGCTCAAAATCATGTAAAGAATAACTTTATTTCTTATTCACATATCTAAATTTTATTACAACAGTTACACGATTTATATTTAAAAAAATACAAGGTTTTTACAATTATTGAAAATGATATCTCTTCTATCTAATTCCTAGGTCTCTGTCTGCAAGTACACCCGTATCTCCCAATGCTAAGTGAATCCACAGTTAACCTGAAAAATGTTGGTTTCTAGTCAGGAATGGAACAAGCACACAAACCAATGGCAATGCAAAAACATAATAGAATTCACAGGACATAAAAATAACATATGTGAGATAAAAACTAGAAAGTAACTGATGTCATGGCAAGCGGTGAAGAAAACCAGAAAACAAATAAAAGACAACTATCTATGTGTTTTGAAATATCTTGTTCGACATGTGAACGACTAAGGGATAAATACGGCACCCTGCACGTGTCGTCTGCAGCTGCTATCAGTCAAGATCAGATATTTTGGGATAGAATGGATAGTTTACACGTCTACTAAGATATTTTCCCGTCCAGCTAGTACTCATGGAGTCAAGTCGCAAGCATAACGTAAATGACAGTCAAGAGATACCATAAATCCATGATACTATTCTTCGTTGACAAGCGTGTCAACAAGCAAGACATACGTATAAACATGAAATGTAAAAACTACTATGAATCGAAAAGCAATCAGAAAGTACACTTGCCTGAGGTCCTTAGCTGGTGAAACCGATAGTACAACCACTCAGATATGAGTCGCTAAAGTCAACACATGCAAAAAGTTTCCGGATGCTGAAATAGACATTACCAACGTTTTTAGAATAGTCAAATTAGCTAGGATTGCCTGTCGTTAAGTACAATTCTGGACACATGGGCAAAACGGTCATTTTCGGCCAAAACGATGACCGTCGTTAGACCCGCTTTGCACCAAAAATCGTGCCAGAGTCAATGGTCTCCAAAGTCGTCAAACTACATATCTACGAATTCTTTTTGATGATACAAATCCAACCATATATCCAAAGTTGGATTCTGGCAGGCCGTGCACAAAATCGTCCGTTGAGTCGGATCGTGGGGCCCACAAAACGGCAATTCGATCAACTATCTCAGAATCGGACCAAACTTGGCATACAGGACCAAAAAAATGATACGGTCTTGTTGGCATAAGTTTTGTCGCGATCTGACAAACGTGCACAAAGTAACTGAAAAATTTGCAAAGAGGCCGATACGGTGAATTTCGACAGATACACAGCAAATTTGTCGCGCACACGCTACCAATTTGAATTTTGTCAAAGCCCGTACGTCCACGAAGTCGATACGCACATTTCAATGCTTTCGGCTCGTGACCACGTCGCCCGGATTGGCGGGACGTACGTCGTATCGAAGGAATTTTCTAGGTTTTTAATATTTTAAAACAGTTTTTTGCCAATCTTTGTAATCCAATTTCTCGGCATGTAGTCGATGAAATCAACTTCCATAAATTGGGTTGCTGAGCCCTATAGGTTGTCTAGGATTGCCTTTAATTAGTTTTTGAAATCTCTTAATGGTTTGTTCATAATCTTCCTTCCAATTATGGGTTGGGACTGCCCTGTTTGATATTCGTAAAACAGGTTTTTATCGATTTTGGGATCGATTTCTATTCAAATCTGGATTGATTCAATATGAAATAGTTAGGTGGGTTCCTAGATGGTTATATAGGCTCTCTATATGACTTTACGGATCGAATTTTGGTAGAGAATTCACGAAGAAAATGAGGGTTCAATGTTAACTTCGTGGCTGTCACTGCTGCGGTCGATGTCGATGTTGCTGTTACATCCGCGCGGGTTCAGTCACCTTCCGAAAACTTGTGGGGCGGCACGCGATCGCAGGTGGCCGCCCAGGGTAGCTGGGGTCGGCGCTGGTGTTGGCTAGGATCGGGGTTAGGGTTTTGGCCTACTCATCTCTCTCTCTCTCTATATATATATTTCTATATATACAGTGTATATCTATAGCTTGGGGTCGGCTGTGAAGAGCTCGGGCTGGGGGTTAGCTGCAGCCCAGGATGGGTTTAGGATCGGGTTGGGCTTTTGATTATTATTATTATTATTTGTTTTTCCTATTTGTTACTTATATATTTAACTCATTATACATAATATATATATATATATATATATATATATATATATATAATTTTTTTTTTAATATATATATATATATATATAAGAAATAGCTATTAATAAGATATTATTTGGTTGCTAGAAATATTTAGTGTTTTAGAGATGTGTATATATAGAATGCACACATGTATATATATATATATATATATATATATATATATATATATATATATATATATATATATATATATATATATATATATATATATAATATTTGACAAGGATTTAACAAATAACAATCGTTATTTATTTAATAAAAAAACAATAATAGTAATATTAATTATAAATACCAACTAACATAACTAACAAAAGGTATACATTGGGGTGAACACATCATATCCTCACATAAATTGGTCCACGGGAAATCTTGCAATTATTACGAAAATGTCACATAAATGTCGATAAAATAATATTATATGTATAACAAATATTGTTAATCCCTTGAAAAATTATGTACAAAATATATGTGGATATAATACACATCTACCTGTACCTCTTGAACACACTACATGACTACAAGGGCCTGTATTTGGATCGGGTCCAGTTCGGACCAGTTTAGTACAACCGGGTCGTCTACAAGTCAACAAAATAGATTAACAAATAATTAAACTATCTATAGGGGTTAAGTCACAACTTGGCCTGGTTTTCTAAGTTAGAACAAACCTATGGCTCGGCCTTCCCTAGCATAGCTAATACACTAGCCAAAGCACGCATCTGCACTATCCGTGCCATGATTCCTGGTCACCTTGTACTCCAAATCTCAACTATGACTAAGGCCATCTACCATAATAATTAACTAATTAATTATTTATAAAAATATAAAAATCACCATTCAAATAAAATAAATAATAATAAAAATAGTTCAAAATTTTCGGGAAGGGGAGCTACAAATCTATCCACCTTAAAAAAATTTTCTCCTCGAAATTCTAATTCATAAATATTCCTTAAAATTCAACAAGAAAGTCTACCTTAACCTAAATCTCCTTAAATTTTAATTCCTCAAAATAGTTTATGTCCTCCTCCTAGCCATTTCGTAATTACGAATCCTCGAGGACTTCTACCCACCTTTGGTCACACTACTCCTCAAAACTAAAATCTTATAATCTTCTAACTAATTGCTAAAATTGCTACCAGTAGATATCTACTGCTTATGGCATCTATAATCCTCTCCTATCTATGAAGCAACACAAAATTTAACAAGCAACAAATTTACACAAGTAGCTAAAAAATATTGATAAATTCTAATAAGCATGACAATTCGACGCTCTAAAATAGGAAGGACAGGAAAATAAGGAAGACTAATCGAGAGCAAATGTGAAGTTTCAAGAGCAGTAGAGAGTATCCAATGATGCAGATAGAAAGAAAGTTTACGAACCATTGACTTGTTTGCTAGATTGGGCTACTCTAGTCTAGTCACTTGCTAAATCGAAGAACCCTTCGTTTCTTAGAAGGGCTTGCAATCCATGCAGTACAGAAGTTCCGTTCTCAAAATTAATCTAAACAAGGTTCTATAATAGAACGAAATTTAAGAAATCAAGATTGTGATCTTTTTCGTGGTTATTTAAATACACGAGCAAGGGATATAAATGCAATACAAGATCGTATCGCGACTTCCAGGTAGATGGAATAAGGGTTACGAATGACTTCACATTCTAAGAGGTGGAGACTACATAATAGGTATAGGGACCTATTTTAAATAGTTCGGTTTTATAGTCCAAATATGGTGGTATGTATGAATGGGTTTTACTGGGTCTTAATGGGTTTCCTGATTGGACATCAATCGTTGGTTGGATGAACCTTGGATTTCAATCTATATTGACTGGACAAGATCCCAATGATAAAACTATTTCTACTAGATTAGGGCAACCTAGAATAAGTTTTCACCCAAGTGGTTGAGCTAGTTGCCAGTCAGGTTGGTTAGCTAGGTCCCTAAAGCCCAAAAATGTGCCTTCAGTGACCTTTGTGTTTAAGTAGCACATGAGGCCTCAACTGGATGGCACACTAGTGGCATGTACGTAGTGGGCTTCGAGTAGATCACAACCATATATGGGTCGGATGAATTGAGTCGAGGTTGAGGCTCTAATGGAAGTCGAGAAGCATACCGGAATTATGGTAAGGGTTATAGCTAGTCCTTTTGACCTGAAAGTCGTACCACAAAATAGAGTACAAGGGGACGGATTTAAGTGGGACATGATATACCTAGATGAAGGTGGACTCGTCTAGATCTTGCATATGAAATTTGTTGGGAGGTAACAACTAGTATTACGCTCCGAATATTAATCTCACGGTCAGGGACACCAAGGATCTAAATAAAGTGGGTGTTTATAAGGCACAAATTTTTCTATCCTAGTGGGAACCAACTTATCTGTTCATCGATAATACTAGTAAATCCTAAAATTTAGAGGCTAACATCCCATATACTTCAGGAATTTATTTTTTGAATTTAAACCAAGACGAAGTTTACGAAGAATGGAGTTAGAGCAATTCAAGTCGTGATCACGGGGTAATAGATAACGTGATATGATAGATATGGATCAAGTTTGAAGATCGTTTTTCAATTTCAAATAGACCAAAAGTGATTCTGTAATAGCTTTTATGGCCATAAATGATATGGCGAGCTAAGGGTAACATTCTGGGTATAACTTTTCTCTAATATGGGCATTTGCCTTTCTTCATTAAGTAAAGGAAAAAATATTAAAGAGTTCCAGGGAGAGGAATTCGAACGCGAATACGGGGTTCCAAAGGGGATCGAATAATTCGAGAGAGTTTTCAAGGCAGTTACGGATGAGATCCTAGAGACATCTATATCTCAATCCACGTAGGTTAATCAGAGGGAGAGCGAACCGAGTGCACTAAGATTAATCAGACCGTAATACATCGATTCTGATTAGACAATATATTAGTAATCTTGTGTGGCAGTTGCGTATAGGTGACTTGCAAAATAGATGATGTACTTGGCCGAGCTATACACATACAGTGTTGAAACTCCTTATGACTTTTTTTTAACCTCCATTTGTGCTTTGTACAGTATCCATGGTTATACCCTCCCTAGGCGAGGTCCTTTTTAGTCCCTTCCTATATCTGTTAGGCTTGGACCATATCGAGGTGGTCGTCAACCCTGTGAAGGCTGTCATTGCGAAAGACCAGTCCCTGAGAAGGATAACAATGATAGAAGCACAACACTATCTTTCTCCAATGCATGATGGATTCTAGCAAATTTTGGCACATGATAGGACTGAAGCGTTCTTTAAGAAGCCCCAATTTTTGTTTAGTGATAAGGTGGTCTCTGCTGATGACATGATCATGGAGATTAAGCACTAGCATCATAAGGCGAACAACCTCAAATTGTATGTACCGAAGACCAAGCGTCAACTGTCGCTTTCAACCTTCACTTGTCTGGCCTCAAAGAGGAGGGTGGATTAGGAGCTTACTCCTACCCAAGATGGAGTGTTGACTGGACACTTCAAAACCAATGTAACACCCATAAAAATATGTTCTCGGATGTGCGATGGATGGGCTATCTTACACACTGTAGGTGCTACGCCCTAAGAGTCTGGTCAGTGATGTGGACCCTGACTCTTTTGCTTTCGATGCTGCTACTTTTGCTGACCGACTTTTGGAGAAAAAGATTTTGTACCCGCCTGGTCTCTTTTGGGTCGCTAGTTGGACCCACTATGGCTACGAGTGGCACGATCTGACTTTATGGGTACTTACTAAGCACGAGACTATCCTTAAGGAACTCAGACTGTATTATGCTTTAAGAGCTACCCAGTACGGGTTGAAAATAAATCAACACATGTTTCTCGTCTTGGTCGAGATGTATAACTGCCGCACCGGTATATTCTTTACACCTATTGAGAAATGGGCTTGGCTCTCCATGAGATGCGCACGATCTCGAAGGTTCTACGGGGAACGAAGCCGTACGAGGAGTACTCTCCTTGCAACGAGGAGATCTTGGCTTTGGAGAAGGATCTGAAGATGATGGTCGTATATAAGGAGTTGTTATATCATCATCACGTGTGTCAACGTTTTGACATAACGAGGGCTTCTCTCCATGTAAATGCTTAAAAGAGACACGTCTTCTCAGAGCATAAAGCAGAACCAAAGAAGATTCACTTTACCCCCTGCTCCGCCTCTGTATTGGAGGATATTACCGTATTTATGGCAACTCTGGACGAGAAAGATCCTAAGGTTGATGACTTTGGGTAGTCGGCCTACGACATCTATAACTATTTTTGCCATGACATGTTCAGGCTGTCCACGAAGGTGGTAGTAGCTTCCTACTTAATAATATGGCTTCGAAATTACGTGTTCTCCGGAGGGTCTAGGATACTTGAAACGGTGAGCAGAAACCTCAACCTGCCTACCGTAAAGCTTGTATTCGGTTACCAACTCTCTCCTCCCTGATATGGGCTGTGGCATCCATCGAGGTTGGCGAGAGTTTGTGGGAAAAATACTGAAGTACGAAAGAAATAATGGTGACTTCGCTCGAGTAGTACTTCCCTACCACTACTTGATAGGATATTCAATACACCATCGATTTATGATGAACCCTAACATAGAGGAGGGTACTATGGAGAGTGATTCCTTCAATCGCTGCTATCGCATGATGAAGTGGCTTCACGCGGGCATCCCGGTCTGTCGACGAGTACTGAGCTACTGAATGGCTATTTTTTTAATATTCCCCCTCTTATGTAGGGTTCATTAAAGGTTGAGATTCGATAGATTTAGGGGCCCACATTTCTAGTTTGCCATAAAGGGCATTTCACTGGTTTTTTTCCATCCAGCCTTCTCATCTGGTATACCAGAATAGAAATCGTATTTTTTTAGAGCCTTATTTGCTTAGTCGGTTTGCTCGACAGTTCGTCTATTGTCAACCGCTATTGGGAAACCCAAGTCCTTCCCTAGGATACGAGGGGATCTTTTTGACAGAGCCCATGCGTGATAATGTTATAACGTCGAATGTACCATCCTGTATGTCGTTGTAAAATTTTACTACTCAGCGAACAACCTGTCTCCGGGCTTTAATCGGGAATGAAGCTTCATTATGGAAACAACGATGGACGCATCATAGGATGTCATCTTAAAGGCTCAGACATACCTTCCTCTGGGCGTCGAGGCAAAGGTGGGGGCAATGACCCCTCGAGAAAAAGATGATCAATCGACTGGACCAGCCGATTACCATTTAAAACGACGAACCTTGGCGTAGGCGAGTTCGCCAGCCTTGAAGAGGATAAAAAACTCCTCGTCATAATGATGACACGAATAGTGAGGCCTACTCCACAACCTAAATAGGGGAAGAAGGGACAGTCCTCGGCATCAACTTTATTGGTACCAATGTCGCCCCTTATATTTGCAAATCTTCTTTATAAGGTCCTCTCTACTAAATTTTCTTTTTATTTCTGCAGGGCGCCAAAGAGAAACCAAGTGTCCCAAGATAAAGTTAAGTACCGCTTCCTTTCTCCAAATCAAGAGGTCAAAGTTGTCACTATTTCTCCAGAAGAAACCACGCCTAAGGTGCCTCCAGTTGCAGAGGTCGAAGACAAAGACAACCTGGAAGATGAGAAACTCCCGGTAGATGCAACCTCCCCTTTTGATTTTGCGAGGGAGGATTTTTGAGATATAATAGCCATGTTTGGCAAAAATATGGGGCTCCAAGCAAAAAATGGCTCCCTTGGGTATGTCTATTTAACATTACACATGGGACGGGCTCTTTCGACTTTATTTTACATACTTTCGTGAAGGTGACCACGATTATGGCTAATTTGTAGGCACCCTATCGTGAGAAGCGATGGGAAGCTAGGTGGAGCATGCTGCCGAGGTTGGGGTGGTAGAATAAGAGACCATTCTTTCTTTGAAGGTATCAAGCTTTGATCCCATTGAGGAATCAACAAGAGGAGAGGCTGCCATACTTCCAAGGGCATCATACCTGGACCCTGTCGCTGTAGTGATGGGGTCTGGTGGTGAAGAGGCCCACCCTACAAGATTCGACACTGGGAAACCTCTTCCGCGGTCCCACTTGCAGCCGAATTACCATTTGGCCTTGTCGGGGAAAATATGGCATCGACAGAGACTTTGGTCATGGGGGAGCATGAACCAGATTCTGTCTATATGGGAGTCCGCCTTGGACCATCCTTGACCAAGAAGTTGCCTTCAGGGATTGAGAAGGTGGGGGACGTGCGACTATTTGGGGGCGATAACATCGTTCGTAGTGGCCGTGGCACAGCCTTTCCCTCCTTCAGGTGCGTCTGCCCCTACGAATGCAGCGATCTCGACCTCAGCGAGGCCCTAGCTGATGATGCCTCCAATGACATCCTTGACCCTGACTGAGGTAGATGACTATGCCAAGCTCAAAATAGAGACTTTTTACATCATCTTAAGGCGCAAAGTGTCAGGTATCGTAGAGGACATTCGATCCTTTTATGTGGCCAAAGCTTCGGCGATGCTCCAAGTGGGACTGATTAGATCCTACCAAGGTTACGAGCCTATTCCCAATACTTTGGAAGCGTATATGGGCAAGCTAGAGCATCGCCTTATAGAGCTTAAATGACTATATGAAAATGACCTTGTAGGATCGTTGAGCACCTCTAGAGGGAGGGTGAATAGAGTGTGTGCGTGTACAGCAAAATAATTACCTCTTAAAAATAAGCATTTATCCACTATTAAATATAAGAGACAGTAAATAAATACAGTAAAGTAAGTGATCAAAGAATCAAACTTAGTGACACAACGATGTATACGGGTCTTTCTCTGAGAGGACTACTCCTGTCTCGAGTACTCTTGCTCGATGTTAATCTACTATTCACAAGATAAATGAGAGCTTGTAGTATCTTACAATACCGTGCTTGGTGACGAGTGCATGATCGACTCCACAAACTTGATTTCAAAAACTGGAACATTTTTTGAATTACAATCTCTTATACAACTCTTCTAAACTAAAACTCTAGATTGAAACAGAACTGTACTGGCTTTGGCTAAGAGTGATATTAGGCTAGATTTAAAAGCTTTTGCTCAAGAAAATACTTTAGAAAGATAGAGAAGAGAAAGTGAATGAGTGATTTGGAATGGTGAAAATCTTTCTCTATTTATAGTATTTTTCTTGACCGAACTCGGGCATAGTTCAGATGCATGAATCTCACAAACGAACATTGGATGCAGATTTGGTGGAAACTGAATTTTAAAATTATGGGATCGAAATCGGACCAAACACGGTCAGAGTCCTTCCAGAGTTCTCTTGGGTCAGAACTCAAATGATTTGGACCAAATTGCATAGGCTTTGGGCTTTTTGGAATTATGGGGTATTGGGATTAAATATGTAGGTTTATCTGGATATGTGGACTGAGAATAACATAAGCCTGTATAATCCTGATCAACCTCACAATGTAGTTCCTAGACTCAATAAAGTAGAAAATATGAAATAAAAATGAAAAAGTCTTTATCTTCAATACGATTGATCTTTTGATGATGATGCAATATACTGTACTTTGAAGTAGTAGAAAGCAGTAGGACGTAGACGAAGTTCTCTTTTTGAAACCTGTAGCAGGCTGTATATTTTGCGTATCGACCAAAGTTATCGTTGATTATCAAAATTAGGTGTGACCATTAGCCAATGGTCCAACAATCTCCTCCATTTTGATAATTGACGAGTCTATACCAAATACATAACTATGAAATGATATACCTGACTTATTTTGAGTTGATCAAAAATTTGAAATTTGTTTTTTAGTATTGGCTCGTTCTCCACCTTTGTCATTTACTCAAAGCATGTGGCTCCCCAGCATTATGTGAAGCCAACAATAACAAAGAAAAATATAGAGTAATATACACAAAGAACGAAACAAGCTATAGCTCAAGAGAAATACCAACAATATAGTAATAAAGTATGAGAAATGGAAACTAGACAAAATAGTGCATAACTCAACTACTACTGAAAAAGTGCATAAAACAAAAGTTGAAATAGTGCATACTACTACATAAAGTACAAACTAAATAGAAATAGCTACATAAGATCATCATCATCATCATCATCAGATAAGTCTACAAAACACTAAGCTAATAGACAAAATCAAATATCAACAGCATCATCGGCGGGATCAGCAGGTGGATGATGATCGACATATGCCGTCGTCGGATCAAAGAATCTGAAAGTGTGTGGTGTCACGACCCGCACCCTAAAGTAAGGGCACGAGAAGTGGGTACGTCCAGCCAACGCTGCAGTGTCGGCGGTAGAACACTGTCCTAGGTCTCATGCATTTAACAGTATAAGGCTAAGCAGTTTATACTCCCCGAATGGGGGTGACATAGCAGAATGTAAACTCAATCACATCTAAGGTAGAGCATAATGTAAGATAGATAAAACATGAAATCCAAAAGAGATACAGCAGATAGAAGTCTAAGTGTCTAAGATACACAAATCCAGAAATACATCTCAAAGCTCAAATACAGTAATCCATAAATACAACTCAAGACAACTGAAAAATAAGCTATAAGCAAAACCCTAGCTATCTATACGACCTCTACTGTGTCTCCTCTAGGCTAGCAGGCAACCTCCAGGCTATTTATAAAATTTATCAACGGGTCCAGTCAGGACAGGAGCGAGCACAATACATCTCAACAGTTCATAGCAGGTTAGAAAATATAAACATGCAGTAAAGTAAGATACAGGATCTGAAGAAATACAGTATGTAAACAGAGAGAGAACTATAATAGAAATATCTACTATAAATAGATAACTAATAGTGTCTATTGATGTAGAGTACAGGATAGCTGTAACACCCAGTTTTCCAGATGAGAATAATTTTGAAATTTTGTAATTATAATTATTATTTATTGATAATTATTTCATATTATGATTTTTGGTGATTTTTAATCATTTTTAAACTATTTAAAATTATGACTTGTGATTTTGACATTTTACTATTGTTTAGTTTTAATTTCGAGGAATTTGTCACCCCCAGTTTTCAGGAACAGGAGTATTTTTGTCATTTTGTATTTTTGAAATTTATTTTATTATTTATGATATTGTTTTGGGGTTATTTGAGTCGGGTTCGAATTTCAGCTCAATCCGACTTGAAACGGGGACCCGGGGGTAGTATTGACTTTAGTGGACCCACATATTAGTTAGCCATGGCCCACATGATAGAAATATTTTAGTTAGAGGTTAGACTAATTATTATGGATAAGGTTAGTGTGATTAGAGACTTTAGAATGACTAATTTAGCCCCAACCAATTAGCCCTTTCCTAATACTAATAGAATAGGTTAGTGGGGGCATTTTGGACCTTACCATCATAGGACAAATAGCCCCATATGGCCAGCTACTTTGGGAGAGGATAGGCTCAAGTTCATTTCATTATTCTCATCCACACTCTCTCTCTTGTTCTTTCCCAAATTCCTAGAGAGCAATCCCTAGCAATTTCTCCACCAAATCCTTTTATTTCGCCACCAAATCTTCTTCTTTCCTTCTCCATTCTAGCCAAGGAGGAAGCTACCCAAGTTTGGGAGGATTCGGAGCTCGTTCGTGTCCTTTTGGAATCTCTACGTGTCGGTGTCGCTCCGGGAAGGCTTTTCTTCGATTCGATCTACCGGGAGGTATAAATCCCTTCTCCTTTTCATTTTCTCATGTATATAGGTCTATTTTGAACCCATAGGAATGACCCCTATGGTTGTATCTCCATTTGTGTCCATTTCGTGTCCATTTGGAGGTCATAGGAGTGATTGTAGTTGTGTCCATGTGGGAAAACCCCAAATTTGGACACACTATGTGTTGTTGTTATGTATGAATGAATTATTACATGTTTAATCTCATATTTTTGTATTGGAGATGTGTTCTATAGTGTCTCATATATATATATTAGTGCAGAGAGTGTGTTCTTGATATATTATGTTATATACTTGTGTTCTTTTGTCTCAAACTACCCAAATTCGTCATAATTTTTATCCACGTTTTTAGTAGCAATAGCAACTTAGAAATATCATAAATTTTAGCTTAAAACTCCGATGTATCTCCCATTTTTTTCAAAGAACCGTATCGAAGTTAGCTTTCCAAATATATATTTTAATAAGCCAAATTATTTCTGTAACTTTCTGTAGAATTATTTGAGTGTCAGCTGTACGAAAGACGAACGCGTTTCGGTATTTTCGCGATTCTGGGAGCTTCCGGACACGAAAATGTGATCCGTTTGAAGTTTCGGAAAGCTAACACGAAGTACTACAACATATTTTAATCCTAGAATTTAGTGAATGTCCAATTAGTACAGTATTAGTTTTAAGTAAAAGAGTGACTATACGATATATGTATTTTGTGTAACCTATGAGCCTATGCAGTATCGATATTAAATAAATATAGAGTATGTAATGCATAATATGTTAGATGAATGAAATGATATATATATGATATATATCCTATTTACATTAATGTATATATGGTTGAATGCAAGCATGTAGGAATGCAATTAATGTAATATATGTAAGCAATGCATAAATGCATGAATGAAAGAATGATATACAATGCATGCATGAAAGTATATAATGAATGCTAGATATAAATGCAAGGTATATATGTAATGATAGATATGAATGCATAATGTATAAATATTGTAAATGCAATATCAGATTTCATATGTAGACATAGAACCAATACATAGATGATATTTAGATTGAATGTTAGTTCATTTTAGGTTGTTCGAACACTGAACTGTCCATGTAAGCATATATACCTTCATTTTCCTATTGCCAAGCCAATTTTAGTTTTCAATATAGTGGAATGTCTATGAATGTAATGTTAACCTTCAATCCCTTAATTCGAAATGATAGTTAATTTCAGTATTAGACAATGCATGAGCTGTATGCATATGGGATGTTGGCTTAATGGAAGATTTCAGATAACATGGTTCATTTTATGTGGTTAGTTACACAAGTTTATGGGATAGCTCACTTTAGTTTATATGTAAATGTGGAACTAAACTGAGAATGAACTTCACCCTCTGCACAAGGACACCCCACTTTATATCAACCACCATGCCATGTAACCCTTCTCTAAATGATTGCTATAATATATATAGATTTATGTAAAGTATAGATGCATGTTAGTTATAACTTAAATAGTCTCTACTCTAATGTATATAGATGTATACTTGTAGCCATGCATGTTAAGTATAATACATGTGTAATGTAGATGGGTTAGCTTTGTGCCATGTGTAGTATAAACTCATAACTAGTGTTGATTTCTCTTTTCATGTACACCTCCATGTTCACACACATACACATCGCTTTACATGTTAGTTCTTTTCTCTTTTATATATATATATATATATATTGTTGAATATGCATGAATGTGATGTATCTTGATATGTGACTTGTGTTGGCTTGTATAGCCTTGGATTTGTATGGTGTGTACTAGCTAGGGTAGACTGGTTAGGCCTAGTGAGACTTCATTGAGTCTATATTGACCCAGTTGACCTGCTTTGACTAGATAGTTGACTAGAGTTGACCAAGTGTTGACTTTAGCCTAGTTTGACCTAGACAACATGTAGATGCATTGTAGCAGTCTATTTCCTTATTTTAGACATGTTGTAACTTGTGTTGCTCTGATTAGGAGACAGACACCTCTCCTCAGGCAGTACATTTACTTCAGACATTCAGATACGAGACGAGTACATTCTCTGATAGTTCTCTCATTTATTTGTCAATTACTGTACTTCAGTTCTAGTTAGCTGTATGTGATTCTCTGTTACAAACACGTATTTTTATTTCTGAATCCATGTATACGACACACATACTTACTCGTCTTACCTCTATTATTCGAATCACCATACGAATCACTATTCGAACCACCTATTCGTATCTTCATGTGTTGGTTGGACTTTATTCGATTGATGTGTCGGATTTTGGATTCATTTGTATTAGAAGGGCGGGGAAATACTTGATTAGACATGTGAACATTCCCACTATTCGAACCACCCTCTGTGAATATATTCGAACGATAGCCATTCCACACCCGGTCAGGTGTGTGATGTGCCGGATTTACCCTTAGCCGTTTACATGTCTAACTAAGTATTTTAAAATACACTTCGAGAATTTATTCGAATCATTATTAGAACATCATGTGAATCACTATTTGTATCACCTTATTCGATTCACCTTATTAGAATAATGATTAGAATTACATTCGACTCATCTTATATTAGACTCACATTGGGATTACACTCGACTTATATTGTACCATCTGAACTCATTATGTTACTCTAGTTCAGCTAGATCTTATTTTTACAGTCTTATTTGCTATGTTTCTCTTCTTGTTTAGTTACTTTACTTTCCTTGTACCTTAACTGCTCTCTACATCATTACTCGTACAAACTGCCATTTTCATCAATACAACTGTCTATAACTGCTTTATAGTTCTCTGTCATTTACTTGGGATTTCTTGATGAATTGTCCTCGTTCCTGTCCTGACTGGACCTGTTAAAAATTTTGCAGAGGATGATGAGGGACCCTGCACCCCTTACTTTAGAGCTTGCCTAGGTAACACTCGCGACCTGGACCCCTGGGGAGGTTCAGACAGCTGCTGAGGATGATACCCCCTTGCTTAGTATAGATAGCTTAGACTCTTACTTGTCTTTCTCATTGATACATTATTGTACATATTGGGAGTTGTTTCTTGTGGATGTTTGTGGAGATGTATCATAGACACTTAGTTTTTATCTGGATTGTACCTCTGTGGATTCCTTCTGTTCATATCTATCTATCTTTACCGTATTCTACCTTAGATGTGATTGAGACTGTATTACTATGTCACCTCCATTCGGAGTGTATATACTGTACAGGTACCTTATATATTGTTAGATGATTGACCTAGGACAGCGTTCTATCGCAGACACTGCGGCGTAGGCTGGGCGCTGTTACGTACTCGTACCCTCACGGAGGGTGCGGGTCGTGACAATAGCACATGTGAACAGAACAGATTTGTACATGATCTACACTAAAAAGTTTCACATGATCTACACTACTATGGAATTGTTCACATGACTACTAGCACTCCCCCGTTTTCCCCAATCAATACACAAGGATCTAAGCAGGTTATGTTATTGTACATAATATCACATGGGGCCTATGAAAGGGTGCACATGATAGTATACATGAAGGCTCCGTGAATATGAGAGTACATGATTCATAGGAGTGTACATGTATGATGAAAGCACAGGAGTACATGATGAAAGTGAAACGCACATGACACAATGTACCCGATGCTCCCGAGGGGGAAAACATCGCATGAAAAGATCCATATAGTACTAATCCGTGATAATGTCGTGACAGCATCAAGTAAGGTAATCTAAAGCAGGAATATAATTCTAAGCAGGATATGAAATGATCAGAGAATGTACTCGCCTGGTGTCTGAATGTCCAAAGTAAATATAATATCCGAGGAGAGGTGTCTGGCTCCTAATCAGAACAGCAGAAGTCACAACAAGTCCAAAATGGCAATATGAAGTTCTATTATGCATTCTACATGATTCTAGGTCAATCTAGACCAAAGTCAACTCCTGATCAACTTGGTCAATCCTGAAAGTCAAACCTAGGTCAACTATGGTCAAACTAGGTCTAACAAGTCTAAATTAGGTCAAACAAGTTATTCTAGGTCTAAACAAACTAAGTATATGCAAATCAAGTATCCAAGATAGCTACTAACTCATAGCCTAAGTCACTTGCTAAACCAAGCACAATACTAAACCATAAGCTAACAAGGCACACAAACTTAGTCATATAATGTATATATATTATTCACATTCACATATTCATATACACAGATATATATAGGAAAGCTATATATATAGGCATATACATATATATATATATATATATATATATATATATATATATATATATATATATATATATATATATAGAGAGAGAAAGAGAGGTAAAAGAGTAAGTGAGTATGTGTGTGTTTGGCATGTATGTGAAAGGATATGTGTTAATGTTCTAAAATTTAGTGATAGGTAGGTGTATGTGACACGGGATACATGATGTCAAAGGGTGTATGAATGCATATGTGTAAAAGGTTATAGGTTAACTCAGTTTATAGAAATACATACATACATACTTACCTTGTATACATGCATACATACAAATCATGTATATTACATTTATATGATACATACATGTATACTTGTATTATATTATACTTACATTCATGCATATTAGATACTTGTATTTATATTAACATATTGCAAACATTTATTTCATTCATGCATCTATGCATTACCTACATGTTTCATACATATGCATACATTGTATATTCATATCATTTCATACATTAACATAGAGACATACAAACATGCACACATCATATATTTCATACCTTGCATTACCTTACATATCATGTTATATATTATCATTCATTCCTTTCATATATTACATTATCTTCAAGTTGAATACATCATATTTGGATATAATACATTATCTTGCATGCTTGCATTCATATATTACATTCTATATTACCTATATACATGTATTTCCTCCATTCATTCATGCTTGCATCATATACTCTATATTACCATACATGTTATCATTATATATTGTATTACAATATTTATATATTATGCATTCATATCTATCATTACATATATATCTTGCATTCATATCTAGCATTCATTATATACTTTCATGCATACATTGTATATCATTTTTTTATTCATGCATTGCTTATATGCATTATATTAATTGCATTCCTACATGCTTGCATTCAACCATATATATACATTAATGTAAAGAGAATATATATCATATATATATCATTTTATTCATCTAACATATCATGCATTACATACTCTATATTTATTTAATATCCATACTACATAGGCTTATAGGTTACACAAAATACATATATCTTATAATTACTCTTCTACTTAAAACCAATACTGTACCAATTGGGCATTCACTAAATTCTAGGATTAAAGTATGTTATATATCTTTGTGTTAGCTTTCCGAAACTTTAAACGGATCGCATTTTCGTGTCCGGAAGCTCCCGGAATCGCAAAAATACCGAAACGCGTTCGTCTTTCGTACAGCTGACACTCAAATAATTTTACAGAAAGTTTCATAACGAATTTGGCTTATTAAAATAAATATTTGGAAAGCTAACTTCGATACGCTTCTTTTAAAAAAAATGGAAAGTTAATTGGAGTTATGAGCTAAAAGTTATGGCATTTCTAAATTGCTCTAGCTACTAAAAACGTGGATAAAAATTATGACGAATTTAGGTAGTTTGAGACAAAAGAAACACAAGTATATAACATAATATATCAAGAACTCACTCTCTACACTAATATATATATATATGAGACACTATAGAACACATCTTCAATACAAAAATATGAGATTAAATATGTAATAATTCATTCATACATAACAACAACACATAGTGTGTCCAAATTTGGGGTTTTCCCACATGGACACAACCACAACACAAATAACACTCCTATGACCTCCAAATGGACACAAAATGGACACAAATGGAGATACAACCATGGGAGTCATTCCTATGGGTTCAAAATATTTCTATATACATGTAGGGATGGATTAGAGGAGAGATTATACCTTCCGGGAGAGAGATTCAAAGGAAAAGCCTTCCGATACGCCACCGACACGTAGAGATTCCAAAAGGACACGAACGAGCTCCGAATTCTCCCAAACTTGGCTAGCACCCTCTAACCATGGAGTAGAAGAGAAATAAAGAAGATTTGGTGGAAGAAGGGGTTGATTTGGAGATGAAATCAATGGAGGTTCATCTCTAAATTAATTTGGGGAAGAACAAGAGAGAGAAAGTGGATGAAAACAAATGAATGAAGGAGTGACTCACTCCTTATCCCCCCCATAAGTGGCTGCCCAAAAAGGGTGAGGTGTCCCCTATTTGAATGTCCAAAATGCCCTCCACTAATCTATTTGATTTAAATTAGGAATTGGTTAAAGGTTGAGGTCAATTTAGTCTAGTTTTAAGTCTCTAATTAAACTAAACCTATCCGTAAATAATTAGTCTAACTACTAACTAAAATTAATATCATGTGGACTAAATTAATATCATGTGGGCCATGCCTAACTAGTGGGTGGGTCCCACTAGAGTGAAACTACCCCCCGGGTCCCCGTTTCAAGTCGGATTGAGTTGAAATTCGAACCCGACTCAAATAATCCCAAAACAATATCATAAATAATAAAATAAATTTCAACCCCAAAATAATATCATAAATAATAAAATAAATTTCAAAAATATTCAAAAATATAAAATGACAAAAATACATCTGTTTCTGAAAACTGGGGGTGACATGTCGAATCCAGAATGACGGAGGATCTAAACTAGTGCAGTAGGATGATATGCCATAGTCCACTGAATGTCTGCTATGCCATTTCTCAAGACCTGGGCTTGAGAAGTATGGCGATACTCAATATCGATATAGGTCTGATGACATTGTCCCTGAAGAGTGACAAACTCATCGAACCTGAGCGTAGAACTGGCCGTCAAAATGGCCTAGAGCGGTAGGAGCTGGAGCATCAGCTGAAGCTGGATTAGGTGGAGGTGGAGTAGCACCAAGTGAAAGTGGAGGCTGAGGCTATCTCCTAGACCTAGTAAGCTCAGATGGTGACCCAGAAATAGGACATATGTCTAAGTTGATTCTAAATTTCTGGAAGACCACCGTAAGATGCATAGGGTAGAGGAGGTTCCGGCCTGCCTTTCGATAACTAATGAGGTTTGCAATAAAAGTCTTTGGAACAGAGAAAGTGACTCCAAAGTGAATATAATACATGGCTGATATCTCTAAGAACGTGACCTCATCGGTAGATCCCGTCGAAGCAAAGCTGTAACCCCTCTTCCCAAATTTTTTTCAAAATTTTATTTATGTATTTATCCTATTTTTTTATTTTGAAATAGATCTTCTTTGAAAACATATAAATGGTAGTTTGCCATTATTTTGTCATTTCAAAAACTAGTAGAAAGTACTAAATTGGTTTTAATAAAAAATATTTGTTTCTTATTATTAGCATTACAAAATATTCGGTACTAATTATTGGGCTTTCAAATATTTATTTAGGAAATGGTTTTGGGATATCATAAATTATCTTTAAAAAAAAGATTTTTTTGTCAAATTATTTTTAAAAAAGCTTTGATTAATAAAAACATATTTTGAATTATTTTTATGATATCATTATATTTAAACTACTATGATGACTATTATTTGAATTAGAATTGGGTTTATATTAATATACTTTAAATTTGATAGTAACAATTATTATCATAAATTATATATTGATCGCTTATTCGAGTGGGATTTGAATTATTGGATAGTACAAAATAATATTCCAAATTAGTATAGTAATCATTTATAGTATTTTGAATAGATGTACCTATATTCAAACTCTATTTGCATTCGTGAAGATTTATCTATCAGAATTAGAGTTATTTTATAATATTGAAAATCACTTTAAATTACTATTTATGATCATTTAAAGGATTTTGATTAGATTAATGATTGATATGATATTATCTACTAATGATTTTTTATTTAAATTTATTTTAAATAAAGGGAGGACTTATCTATTAGGACTTATAGTCTTTATCCAATTAGGAGTTTAACCTCCTATTTAAGAGAGCTCCTTATACATCCTTCTCACAATTCTATCAACCACCAACCTATGCCACCATCACAACCCATCAACACACCAATGGTAACGTGTATCGTGTTCGTGCCAACCAAATTCTTATTCTATTATTTACATGTACATTTTCTCCCTTGTGTTCGACAACTCCGGACACCCAACCCGATCTCTGTGTCCGTGTTGACAAACTGACACGGACAATACACCTCCACCACCCGTCTGGATAACCACCTTCCCTCTGCTACCTATCTTTGGACATCTACCACCGGAGATACCATCAGAACTCTTCACCGTGTGGCCGCCGCAACTGCTAAACCCATACTAGCAACGACTTCTTCCTATCCCACTATTGGCCATCGCCATCGCCATCATCTTCACCCTTTATCACCATAACCATGCCCACAGCCTACCGAGCACCTAACTCTAATAATCTTCTTGGCCGAGCCTCCTTGCTCGACCACTGTATCCCAGTCCAATCGCCATAGCCACCACTATCACACAGAGAAAACCTAAAGAAAACACAACCATGCTTACCTTCATCGATGAACTAATCGTCATAGCCGTCCGCCCTACCGTCTCCCCGCTAACACCCAACCTCAAGCATCATCACCTTTACCACTACCAGCTCCTCTCCTCTCGAGCGCCTCCTCCTGCAAACCCCCATCGTCATCACCGACAACCACCACCGTAACCCAAAAACAAACACAACCAAAAAGCACACCTGACCGCCATAGGATCCGGTGTTATCCAGATCTGGACAGCCGTACCATGAGTCGTCCTCAGCCGACGAGTACCACCGTGCCACGCTGCGAACCCTGCACCGTCGTTTGACCCCGGTCGAAGCCGTGTTGCGCAGAGCATTACTCCGTCGAGTCGCCCGCGGTAGGAACCAGGACTGCCCCGTGCGGTGCCAGTAGTCGCTGCCACCACTCCAAATGGAGACCAGATCCTGCAGATCCGTCGTACAGGTGTCGAACTAGAGCGTCGCTCACACCCGACGTCGACAACCCTTGTGCGGCAAGACTCACGAAGGCCAACGCGGTTACCGATGCCTTGAGTAGGTATTCGACAGCCGTGTATTTGACTATGGATCGTCACTTACTAGCAGATTTGAAGAGCCTGGGGATTGAGGTGATTGTGTCAGCAGTTCAGATATAGATGTGGGGCCTTCAGATTCAGTTAGACTTGATGGAGAGGATCAAGTCGATGCAGTTCGAGGATGTTGCTCTGCGGTATATCTGAGAGCATGTTCGAGCAGGGCTGGTGGATGACGAGTTTACTCTTGCAGAGGATGGCACTTTGAAGCATAATTCCAGGCTGTGTGTTCCTAGTGGAGAGCTGAGGGAGCAGATTATGCAGGAGGCCCACCGATCTCAGTATATACATCCAGGTGCCAACAAGATGTATAGGGACCTGAGGGAACACGTCTGGTGGTACGGGATGAAGTCGGAGGTAGCTCGCTTCGTAGCCAGATGTCGGGTCTGTCTGCAGGTCAAGGTAAGAAGGCAGAGGCCAGGAGGTTTGTTGCAACCATTGTCCATTCCAGAGTGGAAGTGGGAGCACATCAGGATGGATTTTGTTTCTGGATTGCCACGTACACCAGGAGGAAAAGACGCGATTTGGGTCATCGTAGACAGGTTGACCAAATCAGCCCTCTTTTTGCCATTTAAAGTGGGTACGGCTACTGAGAGGCTTACAGAGATGTACATGCGGCAGATTGTTAGGATTCATGGAGTTTCGGTGAGTATTGTCTCGGATCGGGATAGTCGCTTTACTTCCTATTTTTGCAGAGTCTGCAGACTAGTTTGGGCACTCAGCTCAAATTTAGTACTGCATACGACCCTCAGATGGACGGACTGTCAGAGAGGACTATTCAGATGCTCGAGGACATGCTGCGAAAGTACGTCTTGGATTTCGAAGGATCCTGGGAGGATCACCTGCAATTGGTGGAGTTTGCTTACAACAACAGTTTTTAGGCCAGCATTGAGATGTCACCCTTCGAGGTACTGTACGGGCGTAGATGTCGTACACCCTTATCTTGGGATGATATTGGAGAGCGAGCTTTATTGGGACCTGAGATGGTTGTTTATGCAGCCGAGAAGGTAAAGCTCATTAGGGACAGACTTCGTGTGGCGCAGGACAGACATCGGCATTGGGCCGATAGCCACCGAAGGCCTTTAGAGTTTGATGTACAGCTTAAAGATAGGATTAGAAGTAGGTTGTTTGTTTGTGTTGTTTGATCATGTTTAATTATTTTGTAACTTGAGACCTTGTCTGTGTTTAGGTCGAAGACCTAGTTTTTCTGAGGATATCTCCGACTCGTGGTACCATATATTTTGGTGGAGGTGGAAAGCTTAGCCCATGCTTCATTAGACCTTTCGTGATCATCTAGAGAGTCGGTGACGTGGCGTACAGGCTAGACTTTCCACCTGTACTAGTAGGTGTCTACAACGTATTCTACGTATCACAGTTGAGACGGTATGTGGCTGATCCTAGCCATGTACTTGACCATTCGAAGATTGAGGTGGGACCTACTCTTTGTTATCCAGAGCAGCCAGGGGAGATTCTGGATCGCTGGGAGAAGGTACTGAGAAACCAGGTAATACCCTTGGTTCGTGTCGCATGGAGGCATCATTCTCCAGGAGAGTCTACCTGGGAGCGGGAGGATGAGATGCGCGAGCGATACCCATATCTTTTTGGACCTTAAGGTATGATTGTCTATCCTTCCCATAAGTTTAGTTTTGTCTTTCAATTTCGAGGATGAAATTCTTTTAAGGAGGGTAAATTTGTCACTACCATATTTTAGCTTGAGGGTATTTTGGTCTTTTTGAGAATTTTGGATTTATTTTGAATTATTGGAGTGGTGGTTGTTATTTTTGACCTTTTTTAATTGAGACTTTGGAGACTAACCTAGATGTTGACTTTAGCTATGGTGACTTGATTAGCATGGTGGTACCCTAGTCTAACTTAAGTCAACCCAAGTTAAGTTATTTTGAATCAAGTTTCATATAGAGAATAAATGATTTAGGTTCATGGACTTTTGACATATGGATTGATGTCATCTAGCATTGAAACTTGGCCCAAGCCCATTAGTCATAACCCTAACCCTAATTCCTTCCTTATATGGCTGGCCACATAGGGATTCTTCCCTATTTAATCTCTCTTCCTAGTTCTTGTCTCTTTTGCATCACAACAACTTTTGGAAAGAAAGAGGTATTGGTCCTTCTTCCCCAATCCATAACTCTTTCATTATAATTCATTTTTGACTCTAGTCTCTTGCATTAGAACCTAATCCCACTCTATTTTTTGTTCAAGGAGAGAAATCTCAGATTTGGCAAAATTTGGAGCTTTTGGCTTGCAAGAGGAATCTTCCTATTTGGGGTTTTTCCTTGTGATTGATACTCTATAGGTAAACACCTCAAACTATTATTTAATCCTGATTTCTTTGCATGATAGCATAGATCTAGGTGTCCTCTAGCTGTGGTGTGTGTTTGGTAAAGTTTTGCATTGATTTCGTATCCGTATCAGACACGTATCATATTCTATTTGCAAGTGTTTGTTAGAATGCCTCAATAGAATTTATTTTGATAATTTTGAAATATTTTTGAATGATCTTGTAACCCTATGTGTGTAGATCACAATCCCTCTTGTCTGAGTCGATTCTTGTGTCATTTTCTGTCGAAAATTGACACAAATATGCATCACGAGACCGTGTCTCGAGTGTCCTGCTGCCACACGTGTCGTGCTCACTACACAGGCCATGTGGACCACCAAACTTGGTGTGGTGGTCGGGGCAGTGACTGACAAGCCACTCGCCCAGTCCCACGACTCCTCGTGTCGTGTCGAACACGATATTAGGCCCGTATACACTTTATACCGCACACTGCACTGTGTATTTTGCTCACTGACACACATCTCGTGTCCGCACAGAACACGACGTGGACTTGTGTCAGGCTTTTGGACACGTAGCACTACACCCCCTCTATCTTCTGATATGAACACGAGGTCATTGGTGTCGTATGTCGTATCCATGAACGTGGTGAACTCGTGCATGAGACATTGCACTGTTTTATTGTAGCTCGTGTGTTAGATTTGTGTGGACAGGTTGTGTCTTTATTTTATGGACACCAAATCAACTGCATGACACATACACATATATCACATTATTTACCAACCAATAAATTGAATGTATAACTGTATTTTAGATTCGAAATTGAGTTTGCCCCAATTTTTCTGATATTAAGTTCTGTCAACCATTTTTCTGAGTTTTAATTGGGTTACACTGATGTTTAGATGATTAAATTATAATGTTAAATCCTATATCATATCTGAGATTAAGTTTACAATGTTGGGATTCATGTTAGCTTGGTGATTGGGCTTTCGAAATGCAAGGAATAAAAAAACTGATTATGTTTAAACTGAGAATACACACAAATGCTCAAAACCTATGTTGTAGACTAATACACAACCACACACATGTATACAGGAACCTGAGACACCTATATGTACTGCTACACACACTCATACACACAGGAACCTGAGAACCTATGTACTGCTATACACACACACATTGAGACACACACACACAAAAAAAAACTGAGAACACCCCACATTACTCCTACCACACACACACCACTGTATACACACACACATGGTACACACACATGTATACCACTGTCACCCTATCCCTCTCTCTCTATATATATGTATATATATAAATATTTATATTCTTGCTAGATAATATGTAAATATATATGTATGTTTGCCTATATGTAAATATGGTGAATTCATATATATGTATGTTTGCCTATATGTATTTGTATATGTAAATATGGTGAATACATATATATGTGTATGCCAATATAGATTTGTACATGGCATATAGCCTATATGATTTTCCTATATGTATGCCTATGTATATATTATGCGTATATGGGTGTATGTACATGAAATTGTGTGTTTATAGTTTGTGTAGTGTTCTGACTTGTGTGAATGCTAGGATAGACATGGTTAGGCTTAGTGAGACTTGTCTGGGTTAGGACTTGACCTAGTTGACCTAGTTTGACTAGTGTAGTTGATTAGAGTTAACCAAAGGTTGACTTTGGCCTAGATTGACCCAAACATCATGTAGAATGCATTATAGTGTTCTATTTTACCATTTTGGACATATTGTGACTTGTGATGTTCTAAATAGGAGTCAGACACCTCTCCTCAGACATTATTTTACTTCAGATACTCAGGATATCAGGTGAGTACATTCTTTGACTGTTTCATAATTGATAGGATTTATATTTACGCTCAAGATTACTTTACTTGATGTTGTCACGTTGTTAACGGATTGGTACTATATGGATCCCTTCATGAGATGTTATCCCCCTCGGGAGCATCGGGTTACAGTATGTCATGTGCGTTTCACTTTCATCATGTACTCCGGTGCTTTCACCATTCATGTGCACTCTTGTGATTCATGTACTCTCATGTTCATAGAGCCCCCATGTATACAATCATGTACACCCTTTTATGGACCTTCATGTGATATAATGTGCAATAACATAACTTGTCTTGATCCTTGTGTATTGTTTGGGGTACGGAGGAGTATAAATGGTCATGTAAACAATTACCAAGTAGTATACTCATGTGCAAACTCTTAGATTACTCATGTGCAAATTCAAGCCGTTCATATGTTTATCTTGTACTCTAAATCACTAGTCCACTGATAGTTCTTTACTTATAGTAGATATTTCTATACAGTCACCTCTTTTACTTTATGTATATTCTTCAGCGTTTTATGTATCTTACTCTATTGCATATTTATATATCATGTCATATTATGAGCTACGTGAGATGTACTGTGCTCGCTCCTGTCCTGACTGGACCTGTTGAAAATATTACAGAGGACGAGGATGAGACATGTTGCACCACTTACTACAGGACAGCACTAGAGGACACCTGTGACTTGGACTTCCAGCAGGATCCATTACCTGCTGACGACACTTCCTTAGTTTAGTTTCTTATTTCAGTTGTATCTCATCTGGATATTTGTATTAGAGATTATGATGATGTGGATTTGTGGATCTTGTTAGATGTTTATTTTACACCCTTTGGATTCTCTCTTTATCGTATTTCATCTGTAGTTTCTATTGATATTCTTATCTATCTACATCTTCCTTAGCTATGATTGAGATTTGTACTTTATATTATTCCTCCATTCGGAGAGTATAATTATGTAATATACCTTATAACTGTTAGATGTATGTGACCTAGGACAACGTTTTACCGCCGACACTGCAGCGTAGGCTGGACGTACCCACTTCTCGTGCCCCTACACTGGGTGCGGGTCGTGACACGTTTTTAGTGGTGGCCCATGTAGGTCCTAGATTTGCGGTGGTATTCAAACTAGAGTATCACTGCAGCCTGCAGTAGGATTAGAATATTTTGAAGGTACTCAATTACATTAGGAAAAACTCTTAATCATATACCTTTTATCTAAATTTGCTGCTTATTGTCTTTCCTTGAAGATAAACTGTCCTCCTTTGCTATTTTGACTCATTCTCAAAAATTGTTCTTGTTTGATCTGTCTCTAGGATGGTCGAGACTAGATCTTATCACCCAGGACAGGGGGACACTGATGAGAGGTCTGCCACCTCTTGTCCTGTGCAGCCACCCCCCGGTACCGCAACACTAGTTATGCCAGCTGGGGTGGGTTTTTCAGCTGCATTCGGAGGAGCCCCTCCACCAGTTCGCAGGCAGAGCCCAGTGATTCCAGAGATGCTCTAGCAGCAGCAGCCGCCTTCAGGATCAGTCGACGTAGTCCAGCTATTCACTTTCTTCCAGCAGTTCATGGAGGCCCAGCAGGATCTGCAACAGTATCAGACGGTAGAGTTCAGTCGGTCCATCGATCTGGCCCTGACGACAGTTTAGAGGGCTACAACTCAGCCTCCGGCAGTTTAGCAGCAGCATCAGCCGAAGGAGAAGGGTATACAGGATTTCCAAAAGATGTACCTGCAGGACTTCAGGGGTACAGAGGGCATCCTGTACGCAGATGAGTGGATCGAGCACATGAAGGAGATCTTCAGGCTAGCAGAGATTCTAGCGAGACTGCAGATTGAGGCGACGGCTAGTATGATGCAGGATTTGGCTCGTACATGGTACAAGACCGACCCGAGGGTTGGTACAGTTAGGCAGACTTGGGAAGCTTTTAAAAAACTGTTCAAGGAGAAGTTTTTCCTCGACGCAGCGCTTGGTGCCCTCGAGATGCAGTTCGAGGCTTTGGTACAGGGCAGTCAGACTATCGAGGAGTACGCTGGGGAGTTCGGCCGTTTGGAAAGATTTGTTGAGGGGCTTTCTGAGGCGACGATGGCCCGGAGGTTCAGGAAGGGGCTCATCAAGGAGGTGAAGTCCTATACAAAGAGTGCCCGCAGCGCCACTTTTGAGGAGATCCTGGTGGGTGCCTTAGCAGCAGAGGATGATCTTGAGCTGAGGCTCAAGAGGGGACGAGACACTCAGGGAGCCAGTGGTAGCAAAAGATCGGCCAAGAGACCGCACTTTCAGCAACAGCACTAGCAGAGACAGTTCCAGGGTCTGGGTCGTGCACCTTTCCAGCAGTTGCAGCAGCAGCCGAGGGTTCAGCCGCAGGCACTCAGGCAGCAGCCCGTCAGTTGTGGTTTCTGCAAGAAACCAGGGCATGTGTGGAATGACTGTAGGAAGAGGCTCGGGAGGTGCCTACTCTGTGGTTCGACAGAGCACCAGTTGAGGGAGTGCCCTCTATTTTCGGGACGAGCAGCTTAGGGAGCGGGGGCCAGAGCCCCAGCAGTACAGCAGAAGGGACCGCTGCCGACTCAGCAGCAGCGGTTCGTGCAGCATCAGCAATAGGCTAGAGGAGGCCAGCAGGGGCGAGCTTTCGCCATGGCGATCGAGGATGCAGAGGCTATTGGGGAGCTGATCGCAGGTTCTGTTCTTCTCGACTCTATTCCAGCTTTCGCCTTATTTGATTCTGGGGCTTCCCACAGTTTTGTGTCTGTATCATTTGCTGTTAGACACTGCCTTGTATTTGAATCATTGCCTAGGACCTGCATGATCACGACCGGGGGTGGTATTATCCTCGTGAGTGATGTTTGTAGAGGACGAAGTGTTCTTTTGGGAGGCCGGGAGTTGGAGGTGAGTCTGCTCATAATGCCACTACCGAACTACGATACTGTATTAGGTATGTATTGGTTGAGCAGGCATCACGCCAGCATAGATTGCCGTGGGGGTAGAGTTCTGTTCGGAGCACCAGGAGAGCCAGAGTTCGAGTTCACCCGACGGCAGGCAGAGCAGAGCAGCAAACTTTTCTGCGGAGTCTCAGTCGAGGAGCAGGCGGTTCCACATCCTTTGATTGCGGAGTTCATGGACGTCTTTTCGAAGGATTTGCCAGGACTTCCACCAGACAAAGACGTTGATTTCTCGATAGACTTGGTTCCCGGCGCAGAACCGATTTCTCAGCATGTCTATCGAGTGAACAACAGTGAGTTGGTGGAATTAAAAAAAGGAGGTGGATGAGCTGCAGGACAAGGGCTTCATCCGATCGAGTTCTTCACCTTGGGGTGCGCCGGTACTCTTTGTACCTAAGAAGGATGGGTCGGTACGGATGTGTATCGACTATAGGGCACTCAACAACCTCACAATCAATAACAGATATCTACTGCCGCGGATTGATGATCTCTTTGATCAGTTGAGCGGAGCCCGAGTTTTCTCGAAGATTGATCTGAGGTCAGGTTATCATCAGGTAAAGGTGAAGAAGGACGATATCTTGAAGACCGCATTCAAGATGCGGTATGGCCAGTTTGAGTTCTTGGTTATGCCGTTTGGGCTGACCAACGCCCCGACGGTATTCATGAACTTGATGAACAAGGTATTCCACCAGTACTTGGATAAGTTCTTGGTGGTGTTCATCGATGATATCCTGGTATACTCGAAGACTAAGGAGGAGCATGAGGATCACTTGAGAGTGGTTCTGGAGACACTCAGGAGGGAGGAGCTTTATGGCAAGCTCTCGAAGTGCGAGTTCTTTCTGGACAGAGTTGACTTCTTGGGTCATGTGGTGACTGAAGATGGGATCTCATTGACCCAAAGAAGATCATGTAAGACCTAGTTTTCCAAATGAGGGTAATTTTGAACTTTTGTAATTATAATTATTATTTATTGATATTTATATCACATTATTATTTTTGGTGATTTTTAATCATTTTAAAACTATTTAAAAATCATGACTTGTGGTTTTGATGTGCTGCTAGTGAAACCCTAGAGACTGTCTGACCTAGAGTCTAACCATGTCATTGGGATATTTATTTATCATTTTTAGCCTAGGAGTATTTTGGTCATTTTGACTTATTGGAATTATTTGATTAATTATTGGATTGATCGTTATTAATTTTGACTTTTACTAGTTGTGACTTAAGAGACTAACCTTGATGTTGACTCTAGCTATGGTGACTTGAATAGCATGGTGGAACCCTAATCTAACTTAATTCAACCCAAGATTAGTCCTTTAGAACTAAGTTTCAAATAGGAGAATAAAGATTAGGTTCAATGACTTGTGACTTATGAATTGATTTCCTTTACCATTTAAACTTGGCCTAAGCCCATTAGTTGTAACCCTAACCCTAATTTTAGCTACTATGGCTAGCCACATAGGGATCCCCCTATAAAGTCTCTCTTCCTTTGATTTTTGCCTCTTTTGTATCATTGTAACTTTTTGAAAGGAAAGGTATTTGTCCATCTTCCCAAATTCATAACTAATTCATTTTAATTCCTGTTTGACTCTAGTTTCTTGCATTAGTGTCTAATCCTACTCTATTTTATGTTCATGGAGAGAAATCTCAGTTTTGGGACAATTTGGAGAGTTTGGCTAGCAAGGGGAATATTCGATTTGGGGCTTTTCTTGGTCATTGACACACTATAGGTAAACACTCTAAACAATGATTTAATTCTGATTTCTTTGCATAATAGCCTAGATCTAGGTATCCCCTAGTTGTCCCTCAAGTTTGGTAGGAAATCATGTACGTTTGGTATCCGTATCGGACACGTATCAATGTGTATGTGCATGTGTTTGTTAGAATGTCACATAGAAATGAATTTTGTTAATTTTAAAATCTAATTGAACAGAAATGTAGGTTATTATGTGTATAACAATATTTTTGAGGACTGAGTCGAATTTTAGGGGATTTTTGTGTCCAAAATGGATACGCACACACACGCACGGGGCTCGTGTGGCTCCCCTGCTGCTCGGGGTCGACACAAGACACGACATGGATTATTATGACACAAAATTTGGTAGACACGTGGGCCTAGTGTCTGACATCGCACCCATAAAATTTCGTGGGTCCTCGTCGACTGTGCACGAAGGAATCGAGGCTGCACTGATTCTCCACTGTCACTGCACACTTGAAAATCTCTCTCTGATATGCCCTAATAACACTGACACGACACGACCCAGACTCGGTGCAGGCCCTTAGACACGTTCACCTATACCTAGATTAATTGGGGACACGACCACGTGTCCTTTTGTGGACTGTATCGTGTCCTAGACTAGCCGACACAGCCCTACGAGCTCACTAATACTGTGTTTTCTGATTTAATATAAATTTACTGTTTGTTTTACTGGTTTTTCCTGGGTTCTGTGCAGAGTTTTGGATTGGTGTGCATGTTATTTTCATATCCTAACATCTAGGTTATAATCCCTCATATCCACTGCATGTTTAAATTGCTCAGATACTTCACATTCTCAGTCGAGCCCCATCCAATTGTTCACTGCACATATTTTATGCATTGTCCTTCATCCAGTCCAGTTCTTAAGTTCAGACCTTGTATACGTGTCCTGCATATAGGATTAGTTGGGTACCATGTTTGTAAAGCCCTACATTTTATTTTCATTCACTGTATTGCCATCTCCATATCCATCTGTCCATCTAGAGCTCGTTCACTGCTTGTAATTTGTACTGTCCTACTACCTTGTAATGCCTGCATGTTACAGATTCATTGCCTTTCACTCTTAACTTAGTCATATTATGTGAATGCCCTATTAGTTGTTCAGTCCTTTAGTGTATATCCTAATAACAACTAGTGAATTAGAGTGAGTGAACTTTCGTGTTGAGTTTTGAGTGTGGAGCATTAGAGATATGTGTTTAGTGTGGTTAGATGACATAGAAGTGGTCATGTGTGTGTTGGGTTCGACCCACAGTTGCATATCATGACATTGAACATTGATGTTCAGTCTTCCTTAACTTACTGTCCTTCCACCCTTTGTGCACTCAGAGATAGGTTAGCTTCCTTATCAACCATCCACTCATTCTGTTGACTGAGCACCTAATTGAACCAATTTCTATCTTATTTCAGTCTTGCATCAGTAGGAGAAAGGGAAAACAATTGGAGATGTCAGTAGCAGCTGCATTAGCGGTAGGGTCATTTCTTTGGCTCTATATTTTGCAGTAGCAGTAGGAGTTTTAGCAAGCAACAGTAGCAGTAGGTGTGTTAGCAGTTGGCCAAATGATTAGTCCCTTAGACACTTTGATTCCCTGCATATCCTTCTTACATATCCTGTTCCCTTGTTTGATGTTCGTCTCATTCATTGAGTCTTGAACCTCAAGTTCAGAAATGAACTTCAAAGCTTCATACTTGAATATCAGTGTAGTCTTGAACCTCAATTCTGAAATAAACTTCAAGTTTCAGACTTGAATTTCATTTCGGGGTTGAAACCCTCAAGATTCTGCTTTGAACCTTCAATCCATAGATAACTTTGAACCTTAGCATGTATTGTGTTCACCTAATGATCAACCATTTCTTATATTCATTCCATCTTATATATGTATATCATGTCCTTGTATAGTTTAGCTTTTGGGTACTAAATGATATGATGTGGGCTATAAGGTTGAGTGTTAGGAAATGTATCCTATAGATGATATTATAGAGCATGTATACATATTTTTATATATATGTCTGTGAGATGTACTAAGTATATATTATGGTATATGGGTATGTCATATGTATGATCTGATATGGAGGGTTTAAGGGAGAAAATATTGATGTTATGTATATAGGGTATATAGGCTTGAGTATATACATATGTAATATGTTATGGTTAGTTAAGATAAGGTTGATATATGATATAGAGTTATGTGGATAGATGAGATAGAGTAAGATGGATATAGGTATTTGGTTATGTGGGTAACTTATGAGATTAGCTTGATATAGGATTTGACTAGAATTGACCAAGGTTTGACCCAACAGTTCAAGATTGACTAGAGTTGACCAAAAGTCAACATTGAGTCTAGATGTGACCAATTGACCTAGTTTGACTAGATGTTGACTTGGGTTAACCCAGAGTTGACCAAGTTTGACTTTGACCTAGATTGACCTAGAAATCATGTAGATTGTATCGTAAACTTCATTTATTGTATTTTAAACACATTATAATCTGTATTGCTCTATTTAGGACATTGTGACTTTGGTACAGACATCTGATATTATATTACTCTTTTTAGGGTATCAGACGGTACATTCTCTGATAGTTCTTTCATTTACTTGTCGATTACTATACTTCAGTTCTAGTTAGTTCTATTTGATTCTCTGTTACAAACACGATTTGATATTACTGGATCCATGTCATACGACACTCGTTTATTCATGTCTGGCCTCCATTTCTGAAACCACTACTAGAATGGAATCACTTACTGGTATCATTCATGTTCTGGCTGGACTTGTACTTATTTTCGTGTCGGGTTACGGATTCACTTTTACTTGTTGGGCGGGGAAATATTAGAATAGACTTGTGAACATACCCAAATAATGGAACCACTCCCTTGGAATTATACTGGAATGATAGCCATCCCACACTTGGTCTAGTGTGCGATTCACCGTATTACCTATAGCCATTTACATGTCGATCTCGATATTTTAAAACACACTGTTAGAGTATAGTCTGGACTCACCCTAGAATCTTTGATCACTGACTGGACTCACCTTATACTGGACTCATCTTGTGCTGGATTCATCTGGTATTAGATTTATATTATCTGGACTCACATTGGGATTACACTTGACTCATATTATACTGTCTGGACTTATATCATGTTACTCTAGTTCAGCTAGATCATATTTTACAGTCTTCGTTGCCATGCTTCTCCTCTTGTTTAGTTACCTTACTTTTCTTGTACCTTAACTGTTTCTCTACATCATTACTCATATAAACTACTATGTTCATCAATACAACTGTCTATAACTGTTTACAGTTCTCTGTTATTTATTTGGGATTTCTTGATGAGTTGTGCACGTTCCTGTCCTGACTGGTGTAGAAGCATAAATTTTTTCCAGCAAATATAGCTCCATGCGCCCAAGTCAAGTGTAGCTCCATGCGCCAAGACAGTTTAGCTCCATGCGCCCACTTAATGAAGCTTCATGTGCCCAGTCAAGTGTAGCTCCATGCGCCCAGTCAGTGAAGCTTCATACGCCCAAGACTAGCTCCCCCGAAAGGAGGGCGCATAGCCTGAGACATGGCTATGCGCCTAAGCCTGACTCAGTCAAAGCCAAGATCAAAACGTGCACCGAAGCACATGGCCACGTCAGTCTCCACGAGCAGTTGTGCACCGAAGCATACGGCCACGTCAACACCATGACCAACCCACGATCTCGCAGGTATTCTATGCGCCCAAAGTAGGACTATGCGCCCACATAAGAACCAGCGTGTCTCCTCATGTGGGCGCATAACATCATTCCAGCTCGAGAACGACTATAAAAGGGGGGCCTCACCCCTCTTCAAAACAAGAAAACGGAGAGCATTTTCAAGAGCCAAATTGCTGCACTTCTTGCCAGTGAGCCGAGAGTTAGTAATTTTCTTAGGTTTTCTCCAACTTTTGTAATCAGAGTGTCAACGGAGTAAAGGAGCAACTGCCGTTCGATCTCCATTGTCCCATTCCCCAGAATTTTTTTTTGTATTCGGGGATCCTCAGTGCAGGATCTCTCAGGCGTACTCGATTTGTGGTGCCTTGCGCCAATAAAAGAAAAGATAGCGTTTTCTTCTTCTTTTTTTGTGTTTGTCCACAAAAATGGCGACTCTGCTGGGGACTACCTTTTCCTCTGACGAGAAGGTGGTGACGTAATCTGATACCGACAAAGTGGGGAGTACTCAAAAGATGCTGATCGTAAAGTTTGATCAGCAGGCGTTCGAAGAGATGCTCTCGAGGGACGGCTCTACTTCCTCAAAATCAGCGAAGCCAAACAAGTCTCGCAAGACTTGGCTTCCGAAGGCTCGCTGTGCATATCCTGCTAGTGTTATAGTGGATATACAACTGGAGGACTCGGTCACCTGGGCGCAGGACTCTGCCACAAAAGTCCTCCAAATGGAGAAGGCTCACACCGCTCCGGGCTCTACTAGCCGAGTGACTTCTTCCCTCCACAACTAACAACAGAGTGTTCGACACTCGAGATTTGGCAGAGGAAAACACTACGATGCCAAGAATCGGGGTATGCGGCACTCTGGCCAGATCCGGCGAGGCTCACGAACGAAGGAGGCAGAACTGGAAGAAAACAGCACTGCTCTACCAAGCATGCGCCCAAATCCATGCGCCCAAGGGAGTGTTTGGGCGCATAGCCCCAACCAGAACACTTCTGTCTTCAACAGGCTGGGCATTCACAGTCATGCGCCCAAGGCTATGCGCCCAGGCTCTCTGGATCCATACTATGCGCCCACATCAAGGAAGCTCAGACATCCTGTTAAGGAGCATGAGCCTAAGGCCAGTCTCCAAGGCCTATGCGCCCACAACAAAAAGATAGGCCCCAACGCGTATAGCACAGGGCTGTCTTCAAGGACATCATAGAACTTAGGTATGGGGGTCGCCCCTACACATGAACTAAGTCTGGATGTGCCTACTCTCCTTACGAACCCGTAAGCAAAGCTCGGCGATGCATGCAACATGGGTTGTAAGGCAAAACTCCCTTCTGCTGACTTGCGCGATATGATAAATCCTAAGCACAAAGCAAGGTAGAACATAACAATCCATAGTGCACTTCCGTACAGCAGTATTGTTATCAACTGTTATTGCTCCAAAACAACAAGAGCGCTTCAGAGAAAGTCCGTGTTTGGACGGCTACACTTCTCTGACGACGAGAAGCCACTATGTGTTTCATCCAACATGGCTTCATGGGGTCCCCCTTACGGAAGCCCCAATCAAAGACGGTGGACTACGAACACAACTTTTTCTTTTAGCTCTGCCCGAAGAAGAAGGAGAAGTCTACCAACAGATGGCCAACAGGCTGTCGCATCCGAAGGAGTCTATATGGGCACTCGATCAAAGACAAGACTCTGTATGGACGACGAAGATTCCCAAGCCGGGGGTAGCATTCCCTCAGAATCTGAAGCAGATGACCCTCATACTGGGGGTAGCCTTCCAGAGGACGATGATCCCTCCGAATCTGATGGCGACTATCTACCTCCTCTACCTGAAGATGAAGGACTTATCCACTCGGAGATAGACAGTATCAGCACCAGTTGTACTGCTTCCTCTGTTCATTCTCGTATGCTATCTACATACATGGCAGACGAAGAAAGACCTGAAGAAGCCAGTGATCAGACTAGCAAATGGCTAGAGGGTCTCGAAACAGCATTCGCCAAGATCACTGATATGCTTACCAGTATCATGGCAGTTCAAGCTGCTGGGGCTGTTCCTCCACCTCAACAAAATGCCTCGGTCCACGTTAGTTCGGCTTACAGCAACAACCCTCCTTCACTACAAAAGGAGTATCATTCCGTTGTGCCTCCTCCAAATCTTGTAAATATCGGGGGTGGACCTTCGCCAACAACAACTGATAACCGTTCAGCAGCCGTTTCCTAATACCTGCTCAATCAACAGGATACAATTGATTCCTTGGTCGCTCGCCTTGACACCATCTCACACAAAGACAAGCTTCAGAAGATGGGGATATCTCAATCGTATCCTCCTGAATGGAAGAACGCTACTTGCCATTCTAACTACAAGCCGCTGACGCTGAACTTATTTGACAGTTTGACTTCTTCTCGTCAGCATATGACGTACTTCAACACGCAGACTCCGTACTTGCCCAGAGATGATCCGTTCCTGTCGAAGTTGTTTATTAGCACCTTGCAGGGGTAGCCTTCGAATGGTTCTGCTGTCTGCCTGACGGGTGTATCAATTCATTCAAAGACTTGGAGAGGTTATTCCTCAACAGGTTTTACGAGAGTGGCATGCATGTTAGTCTGTCCACCCTCATTAAGACCAAGCAAAGGAGAACTGAGTCGGTCATCGCCTTCATCGAACGCTTCAGGTGGCTAGCACTTATGATGCCCTTCGGCATACCAGACTAAGAACTTATGGATACTTGCCGACACAACTTCCTTCCTACAGTAAAGTTTTGTCTGGGTATACATAAGTATGATACATGGCCCGCTTTCATTGGGGCTGACGTTCCTAACTTAGAACTACTAGGGTTGAAGACACCCAAATCCGAAGACAAGGGCAAGCATCCTCAAACTATCCCTCTTCATGGGAGTAAAGGGAAAGAACTCCTGAAAGTCGACACATTTAAAGGAGTTTCCAATTTTCAGGATACCTCCGACAAGCCTAAGGAGACCTTCTCCTTCGACGAAGACGATGTCATCACCATCTTCCATATATTGACAAAGCGCAATAAGCTGACATTGCTTCCATCACGACGTCCTGCAGAGGCAAGCCAACTCAATGATCCCAAGTACTGTCTCTATCATCAGGACATACACTATTCCACCAAGGACTGCATTATCCTGAAGAAGAAGATACAACAGCTTATCGACAGTCAAGTGATCAACCTCGAAGCGGAAGACAAGGTTGTATCTGCTAATATGATCTCTCTTCAATTTGGCGACTTTCCTCCTACAGAAGTCCCAAACGGTGTGGTCCCGATCCCCAAGGCGATGATGAAAGTCGTCAACCTACCACCAGCTCGCAACTCGACCTTGGTCCCACTCACAACTGAATATGGTGAGATCATGTGGGTCCACCAGGACCTTGTCCAAGAAGAAATGCAGGGGGTAGCACCTCCCAAAGCAAGAAAGGGCAAGAAATTCAAGCCATGCCATATGGTATCCTCCCCCATCTACGAGGTTCTATCTGGCGAGACGTGATCGGGGAAAACTTATCTTCGGACGTACGATTCCGTACAAGAAGAAGCAGTACCTCCTCAAGCTCCTGTTGCCCCCACAAGCTCAGAAGTCGGCCCATCCAGGCCTCAAACCACGGATAAATCCAAGCAGAAGGAGACGCGATTTGACAAATCTTTAAAGATGCCAGCTCCCGAAGGCATGGATCGGCCCTACAACTTTGACATACTGGCTCAGCTAGCTAATACGCCTGCCAAGTTGTCTCTGTTCGATCTATTACGACTCTCCAAAGAAATACGGAAGGCCTTAAGTAAGGCATTACTACACGCCGACTCTTACCTCGCTAAAGTCAAAGCCTCCGCTTAAGATCCTGTCTCCTATCCCCACTGCCACAGTACTATGGAAGTGGTGCCCAATATCACCTTCTCATAGGAGGATATGCTACTCAAGAATAATCGTCATGATAGACCCCTGTACTGTACAGGGTATATCGGGGCGATCAAGGTGGACCGCATGCACATCGATCCAGGATCCACCCTCAGCATCATTCCTAAAAATTTGCTTCAAATTCTGGGAATCTCTCTGCACAATCTATCCGCAACCAACACAACTATCATGACTTTCAATGCTGGTTGAAGCCAGCTGCTAGGCAAGATCGTCTCAATAGTCAGATCGGTTATCTCCGAACGAAAGTTTTTTGCTATGTGATCGATGCCAATGTATCCTACAACGTCTTGTTAGGATGTCCATGGATACATAAGAACATGATCGTTCCTTTCACACTCCACCAGTACTTCAAGTACGTCAACAGTGACGATATCGTAAAGACGAAGTTTGCTGATGTTGATCCTTTCAAGGGCATCGAAGCTTACTATGGAGATTCGGTACTTTACCAGTCTCAACCCCCCAAGAATGACGGCAATGAAGCTGATAATGAAGCTGAAGCAAGTCCATCTTCTAACGATGGTCCCCTGATTATCCGAGTTAAAGGACGTACTACTCCAAAAAGTACTCCGAAGCCTCTCACAATATGGGTGAAAAAGAAGAACCCTAACAAGGTCAAGCCACTGACTATCACTCTCAACAAGACACCTCGGGAGGAACCTACTGATGTCCGTCCCCCCAATCCAGAAGAGTTACCCTACGTGGTGAACTCGGCCAAGACTGTGGCTCCTCTTCCAGATGATGACCCTCTCAATGAGCATGTCAATACTCATAATAATGTACCTTCGATGGATGATGTTATCCCCGAAGAAGAACTTGCGTATTTCCTTAGTAAAGGTTTATCTTTGAACTACTCCGATGTCTATCAATCTGTAAACCACTACTTAGATATGATATACGCTCTAGAGAACGGCATAGGACCACACCTCTGCATGCCGGTCACAACACCTCATCTGTGGAAAAAAGTTTACCCTGAAGATATCCTCTATTTCATCGTTCCAGCCAAAAAGAAAGATAAAGAGCTAATCATCTTCGGTCGTATAATTGGCGAGAGAAAGTTCGTTCCAGACTCTACTTCTTCCAAGCACAACATAGAATCTGACTATAACTCCGAGAAAATGCAACTTTTTTGATATAGTTGGCAGGCCAAGAATATCATCCAAAACATAGATATGACATCAAAAGCGACAAAGGGCTAAATTAGGGCCGAGGACGACGGTTGCCAATACGACACTTTGCTCATTCCGGCAAACCCGAGAACTACTATCAACGAAGCGGTATTGGTTTGGGCTATGTCTCTCCTTCAACAACTCCCGAAAGATCAGATGATGAAGCAGATCGTTGTTCTCATTCTTTTGATTCTTCCCTCTGGGACTCAGACTGTCACTCCCAGTTCCCAGAATACGTATTCTAATACGTGTACTGCTTGAATGTATTTATTTAATATTTATCATGTATCGTTCTGTATTTAAATTCCTTTAATTCACGTTAATTAATTTCCTGCAATTTTACTTTCAGCAATTGTCATTCTGCTTTACTTTTGGGTTCGGCCTGAGTTGGTTATTTTCGGCCATTGGATGGTTCATCAATCCCCCACCTACCCCCTCTTCATTTAAATCCCTATTCCTTTTCTCTCTCTTCATTACTTCACCATTACTCTTTTTTTTCTTCATAAACTCTCCCCGACCTACCTAGCCGCATAGGCAAGTGCCAACTTGCTTCTTGATGGATTTCTATTTTGTTGTTCCATTGTCTTCCTCTCAAGATTCTTAGATACTTTAGTACTTAGCATTTTCAATTTCCATGGCTCATTTCATGTAGATCTAAGTTTAATACATTTTTGGATTTCTTAGGTTTTGATCTAGCTAACTTTGTTATTTCCAAGTTTTGATGGTTCCATGTTGTAGAGAATTTTGTTCTACCTATTTTGACCTATGAAAGTCCAGATTTGGGCTTGGAATGAAGGATTTAGAGAGCTTGGAAGAAATGGCTTCCATGGTTCTGTTCTCGAAAATGGAGAAGAAGAGCAGTACTTGACCGCATGCACTTTCATGCGGCAAGTTTTTCCTTGGCCGCATGAGCAGTCTTGGCCGCATAAGCTTGCTTGCCGCATATGCATTCAGTCCCGCAGCCGCATGAACTTCTAACATTCTCAGCCGCATCGACTTTACTATTTTCGGCCGCATGTGATTTGTTCTTTCCAGCGGCATGAGCTCATCTCAGTCGCATGGCCGCATGTCATCTCAGCCGCATAGGCTTTGGATGATTCTCAGCCGCATGAGGTTTTATATCTCAGCCGCATGTGACTTTCCTATCCCAGCCGCATGAGACTTCCCTATCTCAGCCGCGTATGCATTTAATCCATTCCTGTCGTATAAAGCTCAGTTCCCAGCCGCATGGCCGCATGACATCTCAGCCGCATAGGCTCGGTGATTCCCAGCCGCATGTTGCATTTCGAGCCGCATATGCATATTCTCAGCCGCATAGGCTTTGTCATTTCAGTCGTATGTGATTTACCATCCCCAGCCGCATGAGCAGCCTGGCCGTATGGACAATCCTGGCCGCATGGCACTTTTCCAGCCGTATGACTTTAGCAGCCGCAGTCGCAGCCGCATATACTTTTGTTTGCCGCTAGCCGCATAAGATTGTTCTTCTTGCCGCAGTTCAGCCGCATAGACTAAATTATCTTGAGCCGCATGAACCAATGATTTCCTGGCCGCATGAACTCTGGCCCTAATACCTTTTTGGCTGATTCTTGTCCCGAATTGACATTGATTGACATTGATTGATCATCTTGGTATTTATTAACATTAATTGTTATCTTGACATTAAAATTGATTAATATCTTGATTAAATAATTGATCATGCGTTCCTAGTTGGAACTAAGAGACTGGCTAGTCGTCTTATTGAATTGAATGAATGAGACATGTTCATATTAACTATGAACTATTGTAATCGACTGGTTGATCCCGAAATTGGCATACAGGCACAAGCAGGCTTTAATTTATTTATTTATTTATTTATTTTACAGAAGCAGCATGTGTACTTTATGGTCAAGGCATGATTATCCTGTGGATAGTTTTGATTATTGTATTACGCTATGTAAGACCTATAACCTAACCGCACGGGTATCGTTGTAGTGCTGTGCATGTCGTGCTTGTACGAAAGTACTCATTTTAAAAAATCATGATCTACGGCATGGAATTTCACTTAACATAGAGGCTACTAAGTTAAATAAAATAATGATTACATAGAGAGAATGGATTCCCGAGTTCTTACATGGCAGCCCTCTTTGGGACTATTTGTGCCCGACAGGCCGGCTGGTTCCCACAGATACTGCAAATCTGCCACACGGGCAGGGAGCGGTATCTGCTTATATTATTTATTATATATTGTATATTGATAACGGGCGTCCAGCTGGGACTCGTCTAATTTATGATTGGCGTAATTGATTGATTGGATAGACTAGCCTTGCTTGCACATAGTAAGAACTGAGGAATCCTTATTGCATAATTCCAGGATAACTTGGACTCACCATAGAAAGCCGTAGTAGTTGCATGGACATTTAAGTTGACTTGTTTGTGTACTGTATCTACTCTGTTAACTAGCTGAGATGATCAGAATGTCAGGACATGACGGGCCAACTTCTGTCCTTGTTTGGTTGGGAGATTGGTTCTAAGTGTCGTGATGTTATGTGAATCCTAGTAGCTAGCAGAGATCTATTATCATATTCTCTTATTACTGGTTTAATTCCTCATATAGTGCTTCCTTGCGGTACTTGCTATTAGAGGTCTAACCTCTCTGGTTTTGCATGGCCAGATTTAGAGCCGGTCCTCGAGGACTCAGCTTACTTCCACCTCCAAGATGGTCAATACTAGAGGAATGATCACAGGAGGACTCAAGTGGATTCCTTACCTCCCCGCTCGTTTTGTTATTTACTTTATACTTGCCATTTGGTACCGACATGTTAGTCGGATCGTCTTGTACTTACTTTTACATAACTGTAACTAAGTCAGGTTGCAGCTGATAACAATTGTGTATACTTTGCTACATTATCTGGCTATGTTTTGTAAAGCCAGATATCAAAAACATTTTGACTGAGCATTTGGGACGCCTTACTGCTTTATCTTACATGTTCTCTATTACTGTTTCTTGGTTGAATGATTGAGACAATAGATGTGAAGCGACCATAGCGAGACTTTCATGTAGTATGAACTCCCTCGTCTTTTAGACAGCATTGATCGTATTATACGGTATTCATCTCCCAGTAATACATAGCTGGCTGAGTCATTCCCTCCGCTCTCCAGTATTCTGGTTCTGGGGCGTGACAAGGTTTTAGTGGTGGCCCATGCAGGTCTATTTCAGACTTGTGGGGTGTTTTTATTTATAGGATGTCTCAATCACACATGTTCTCCCTTGATCTCATGATTCGTTACTCTCGATTCTAGCTTGACATTCCAGCATCCTTCGACTTCGTTTATCCTTCATGTCCGGTCGTTTGATTGCTCTCTTGTCCCTTTCCTCACGGGCACCTCGTCCGCATCTGTCAGAACTGGACATCAACAACAAGGACAATATGGGCAACTTGACCCTGTTGGTCAGTAATAAGGGCCAGTGCTACCTCAAGAGACTATCCAAGAAGAAGTGATAGTAGCACCAGCAGCTGGACCGCAGTATCCGGAGGTTCCAACACCACCTATAGTTCCACCTACCCCTGTGGAAGTGGACACTCCGACCCTTCTGGAGATCATGAGAGGGATGATGGCTACTCAGCAACACCAGATGTTGTCCCAGTAGTGCATGCACGCTCAGTTGCAGGAGCAGAACGTACTACTCAACCAAGGATTGCAGACAGCTTTAGAAAGAGGAGCGAGGACAGATTCAGGAGCATCAACCAGGTTTTTCAAGTACAACCTCCGTGTTTCGAGGGCACGAAAGATGCCATCTCAGCAAATGCATGGCTTAAGGATATGGAGGCTATTCTGACAGTCGCTAAGGTGCCGGTAGAAGAACGTGTGGATCAGATAAAGTTGTTACTTCAGGATCTCGTACGTGATTGGTAGGAATCAGAGGATGTAGGCATCAGACTTCCTGTTGCTTGGAACGATTTTACTGCAAGATTCAAGATGAAGTACTATGGAGTTGTGGCGCAGTTTGAGCTACAACAGAAGTTTATCAGCCTCAAGCAGGTTCGCCCCAGAGATGGTAGCAACAGAGAGCCAGAGGGCTATGAGATTTCAGCAAGGGTTTCATCTTGAGCTCTTGCAATTGATAGAGGGACACAATTACCAGACTTTTGATGAGGTATTAACGGCAGCCCGAAGGTATAAGATTACCATTCAGAGGCTTGCGGCA